>PISX010014177.1:0-53931 GCA_004024625.1 Mellivora capensis | reverse complement strand
AAAGCAAAAATGAACTTTTGGGACTTCATCAAGATCAAAAGCTTCTGCACAGCAAAGGAGACAGTCAACAAAACAAAGAGGCAACCCACGGAATGGGAGAAGATATTTGCAAATGACAGTACAGACAAAAGGTTGATATCCAGGATCTATAAAGAACTTCTCAAACTCAACACATGCAAAACAGATAATCACAACAAAATGATTTTTAAATATTTTCAGACCATTTTTGCTATGAGCTGCTGTCAAATCTCATTTCACACCTGCTGCAAGCAAAAAGATCAGTTCAAGATATTCTTTTGGTAAGAATGTTTTATAGGAAAAGAGAATGGGCTAGATAGTCTTTGACTGGATACAATAAAAAGCAATGTCTGGTTAAATACCATTTGATACCTCACAGACAGCTGAAAGGGTAGGTAACAAGTTCCTAGAAGAGATCTTAAGCGAATTAAAATTTATCAGAAGATGGTTTCAGCATTTTTTATTCAGGAATAGTAATTTTTTTCCCCAGAAGAAGGTTGTAAATAATCGTGCAAAATGCGTTTGTCCCAGACCACATTTGGGCATTTTTTTCCATATTAATAAAGAACATAGACGATTTTTTCCCCCATCATAGCAGTATTCAAAGACACAGAGTGTATAGAGATCTTCAAATGCAAAGGAAGCTGTCACGTGTCCTCTGAACTGCTACACTTGGAAAAAGACTGATTTCGTCGCCATGGCAGGGAGGGACATGGAACCTCTGCTGCCTGGAGAACATGTCACTCATTATCAAGCATTAGTAGGCATACTCGGGAGATTGCTTGCTGCAAGTTACATCTTGAAGTAGCTTTAAAAATGACAAAAATAATTATAAGAAGGGAGGGTGGCTTATGGAACCCAAGAGCTAGAAGGCAAGGAGGCGCTTGAGAAGATTGTAACGGGCACCTGGAAACCTGCTGGAAATCCAGAGAGCGCTCTTGCTGGTCCCTTGCTTCTTTTGAAGTATCTGCTGTCTTCTTTCGTGGGGAAAAGCTCTTCCTGTATCCCAGTCCACAGCAGTTTCCAAGTTCACAAGGTCTAGCCACACTGAGAGACTAACTTTCACTCTTGCTCCCAATTTCAGATTTCTAGGGGGCTGGGCTTCTGACTTGCTTGTCTTGGAACATACCCGTTCCACTAAATGGAGGCCAGGGATTCGACAAGGTCTGATTGGCGCCTCCCTGTAGACTGGGAAGTTCTTAGAGAAGGAAGAATTGTTATAAGTGGGGCCAATATACTCCCTAGTGTATGGCATTAGTCTTGAACAAAAAGAGGGATTATTATTTAAGAGTTCAATATAGTGGGGCGCCTGCGTGGCTCAGTCAGTTAAGCATCTGCCTTATGATCAGGTCATGATCCTGGGGTTGTGGGATTGAGTCCGACATAGACTTCGGGCTCTTTGCTCAACAGGGAGTCTGCTTCTCCCTCTGCCTCCCCCCACCCCTGCCTCGCTTGTGCCCTCTCTCTTGCTCACTCTCTCTCTGTCTCAAATAAATAAATAAAATCTTTTAAAAAAAAGGAGTTCAATATAGCAAGACAAAAACCTTTGACTACTAACCTCAGAGAACAAAAAGTTTGATCTTTTCTGGAAGGTGTAATAGGACGTCATCCTCATTATGGCTCCCAAACCTGGACAATCTCTAGAAACAGACTGATTTATTGATTTATCTTTCAGAAACAGATTTAGACTTAGATTTTCAGATTTATAAATAACTTTCTTTGTTCTCTCTCAAGAGTCTGATTCATTAAGTCTGAAATCTGCGTCTAAAAGTCTTCCTTACTGATCCTGTTAATCAAGCAGATTTGAGGACCACTGATCTATTGTACACTCTGGCCTCTGGAGAGCAAGCAAATCTTATTTAAAGGTTTTTCAGGGAAAGACACAATCTGAGTCATTTCTTATTTTTTTGCCTGAGAATCAGAAATTTTTCCTTTGTCACCAAAAAAAGTTTCCATCTACAAATGAAAGCTACAAAGCATGTTTTACCCTGTATTTACTCAATGCTTATTCTTTCCTAGTTTCTCTCCAAACCCTTTATACATTTCCAGTCCCGGAATGACCATCAGTGGAGTCCTATCATGTATGCGTTATTCAAATACAACTATGTCTATCTGGACAAAGACATTTCCTTTTAAAATATGCTGGACATGTTGCCAGACCATTGTTCAGTTCTCTTCAGGGCCTGGGAGGATCCCAGAAGCAAATTCATTCTTGCTGGCTAGTTCCAGCCTGGATTTTTGTCTGGAGGATGTGTTGGACCACATTTTGATGCTCTCTAGAGCAAATGTAGTTTGAGGGATGAAGGCGATTTCAGGGAGCCAAGTGTGGTATGAGAGAAGCTGTAATACCAGGTGTTGGGGTAGAGTGGGGAGGTCAGGGACAGCAGCTGGCAAGAGATGTCTGGAGGTGGAGTCATCAGAATGGGCTGGAGAATACGAATGTGGGGCATGTGGCCAGGCAGGATGGCCCAGCATTGGTCGGGGAACAAAGCAGACTTCCTGGGGTACCCTCTCATGCAGGCTATGTGAGACGATGGGTAGGTAGTCCTGATGCTGGGTCTTAGAAACTTACCATTGGCTTGTTCACCCTATGCAATACAATACGTGCTTGATTTCCTATGTCTCTTACTGATTTCTGACCAACTTTGTATTCTGTAACTCATGCATGCTATTAAAAATTCCGTGGGACTTTTCTAGTTTATTCATGCAGTAACTACACTCTGGCATGTTAATCAATCTTATTGTACAGCATGTGATGGTACATGAGTCTTTAGTGGAGAGGCTCAATAATACTTATTGATTTGATGATTCAGTGCTTTTTTTTTTTTTTTTTTTTTGTTCTGGGAAGTACAGAGGTACAGATGAGTAGGGGGTGTCCAAATAAGGGGAGAGAAATTGGGCCTTTTAAAACACTGTCTCATTGGAGTGCTGTGGTAAATTTCTGAGCACATGTTTTAAGGGTACTAATGAGATAGAATAGGCTTTGGAGAAAAATGATGGGAAAATGTGAAGGACTGAAGAAGAGTCCCCTGTCCATGGGTTAAGAGAATTGGAATGGTTGACTTAGAAGTTGAGAAGTCTGTGGGGTGAGGTCATATGGAAGCATAATCCGTGGGAATATAGCTTTGAGGGTCGTCTTTGCAAAGACACGATGCTTCTTCTCAGGGCATCAATTTATTTAAACACCAGTGCAGAGGAGAATGAGATTATGTGACCCCTCAGTTACAGCTCTATCATGCAGGAGAGTGCAAAAGTCTCACACATTGTTAACATAAAACACAAAATAAAAAGAAATTGTGTGCTTTTGTCTGAGTTGCTATGGATTAGTTTTCTGAATCTTGGATATACATAGTTATTTTTTTTAGCCATCAGGAAGCATCCCAGTTTTCAATGACAACATGGGGGAGGATGGTGACCAACTTTCTACCAGCCCAATAGAACGAGAATTACAGAATTCTCTTTTGCGTAGAGAATTTTGACTTTAATACACAGGAGGACTTTCACTGGGGTGATGAAAAATAAATCAGATCATCAAAGTGAATTTAGAAATAGGAGTATATTCCTTACCTTAGAGGAAAAGGTAACATGGAGAGGAATGGATATCCTGCCCTCCAGACTTCGGTGGGCTTCTCCCTGAGACAGAGTCCCTCAGGTGGGTGTACGCTGCCTTCTTCTGATGAACCTTCTTTGCTGAACTGGAATCATGGTAAACACACTTCTTGCTGACGATGTCATGGCACAGGATTAGGCAGATTTGTCCAGAATGTAGTTGTATTTAGACCTATCTGGAAGCAAATTACCAGATTAGAATGGAATATTTCCATACTAAGAAATGCTATGATTCCATTGCAAAACAAATAGTATGGATTTAGGGGTGCCTGGGGGGAGCTGGTTAAGCCTCTGACTCTTGGTTTCTGCTTAGGTCTGATCTCAGGGTGGTGAGATCGAGCCCCGCCTCAGACTCCTCACTCAGTGCGGAATCTGCTTGAGTTTCTCTCTCCCTTTGCCTCTGCCCCTCTCCCCGTGCATGCTCACACTCGTGTTCTTTCACCAAAATAAATAAATCTTTAAAAAAATACTATGGATTTAAGTGAAAAGTAAATGTCATATTCCTTTTCAGTCTCGTTTTCCAGAAGTAGCTACTGATCACACTTCCTTATGCACATATAAGGAGATATATACAGGGGCGCCTGGGTGCTCAGTCAGTTGAGTGTCTGCCGTCCGCTCAGGTCATCATCCCAGGGTCCTCAGATCAAGGCACACATCAGACTCCAGGTCAGCGGGAACCTGCTTCTCCCTCTGCCTGCTGCTCCCTGGGCTTGCATGTTCTCTCTCTCTCTCTGCCAAATAAAAATAAATAAACTCCTAAAAAAATAAGGAGATAGATACATGTACTCACACGTGCGCACACTTATGATCTTATTATTTACATTTCTGCAGCTTGCTTTTTCTTCATTTAAAACGCCCAGCACAGGGTGCCTGGGTGGCTCAGTGGGTTAAAGCCTCTGCCTTCGGCTCAGGTCATGATCCCAGGGACCTGGGATTGAGCCCTGCATCGGGCTCTCTGCTCAGCAAGGAGCCTGCTTCCCTTCCTCTCTCTCTGCCTGCCTCTCTGCCTACTTGTGATCTGTCAAATAAATAAATAAAATCTTAAAAAAAAATGCCCAGCACATTTACTATACAATTTCGTACTCCATCTTTCCTAATAGCTATAGCTGCAGAGTACTCCATCCTGTGGCTGTACCATTCATTACTTAAACAATCCCAGATTTCAGGGTATTTTAAGTTACCTGGTAGATACAGCAAGTGGCTTATGAATATCCATTCTTCTTTCTAATGAAGACAACTCTGATTTTGTTCAAAACAGTAATAGCCTCGATGAAAACTATTGTCACCCCCGGACTCTTTTTTTTGTAGGTAGGTGTGACAGTGACACAGTTTGGGCTTAACGGGATTATAGTATCCCATTGTATGGGCCCGTCATAACTTACGCGGCCAATCAGAGGAAGCTGTTGCCATGGAGATTGTTTTTGAATGATTGCTGTTATAAATAAAGTTTCAATTACTCCCCATTTGCTTGATTTTTTTCCCCCTTAGACCAAAGAATCGAGTTTGTGTGGTAGAATTTTGAGCCCTAGTAGGTGGGGAGCAGCCATCTTTTCAGGTGTTCTCCACAAGCCCACACCCTCTGCATTTTGTGGGTAATACAGGTTTACTCCGTGGCACAAGATTCATTACCAACATAATTCTTACAGGTTTTCATACCTCTATTTCTCCCTGGTTTCCTTCCTGCCAGTCTGCCTCTGGCACCTTGTGGCCAGGGGTCAGCTTCCTGTCAGCGACTGTGATGGTCTGGATGTTACCGCCATTTGCATTCTGCCCTGGTCTGTTCTGATTATTTCAGCATGACTTGGTCAAAGGAGAAGAGCAAGCAAAGTCAGTCCCTCTTGTGGGGAGCCGGTTCATCCAGGCCGCAGGCAAATTTATTTCTGTTGCATCTTGATATCCAAGGTGGAAATAATTGAGGTCACACATCACAGGCAGACAGAAAACAGAATTTTAAAATGTTTCGAAGCAATTTCACTCTATTGAAAATACACTGTAGCATGGGGATGGGCAAGGGTGATAATCAAGATACTTAATCAGAAAATGTGGGTGTTCCTTATCAGAACGGACTCTGGCATTGAACAGCTGCGGGGTGCGTTCTCGTGTGTACCAGCTAAGGATCTGCTGGTGGCCAGGGAAATGGGATTCTCCTTTTTATCCACAGGAACTAAATTATGAAATTCCTGCCAGCTTGGCTTCCTTTTAGCAGGTTCTTATCTCTCACAACCAGTCTCTGACTTAAAAAATACATATATATACACATATACATAAATCCCCCTTAAAAATACATATATACATATACATATATATAGATAGATAAATACCTATCTGTGTATATCTTTGATTAAATCATCATAGGGTATATATTTTTTAAAGTTCCGAAAATTTGAACTTGGATGTATTAGTTGGAACTCTTGGGGTTGCAAGCAACAGAGCCCAGTGCAGATTATATTCAACATAAAGAGGAAGTTGGAGTTTACATCACTAGGAAGTTCAGGGTGAAAGACATCAGACATGTTTGGATCTGGGCTCAGTGGTATTGTTAATACTCTTCATTAATTATATCAGCTCCTCTTTGGATGCTCGTCTCCTTCTCGTCTTTGGCAGGTGGTTTTCTTCTGAACTAGTGGGCAAGGCCAGCCTCATGGTTATGTGACTCTCCCGTTCACAAAGCTCCTGGCACTAGAAGGGCTCCAGCACGGACATGTGAATAAGCTCCGCCCAGACTACCTGAGTTAGACCTGGATCAGCAGGGCCCTTCAGCTTACAAATAAGAATAAATGCTCCCGTGTTTGAGTTTGTGGGCAGTTTGATATGTAGCATTATTATGGCTCTCGAAAACAAGTACAGGGGACTACCAACACTCCCCTGATGCTCTACCACCCACTGTGAGCCTTTTTAAAACACGCACTGTACAGTATTTGTCTTTCTGTTCCCCAGCAGTACTTAGCACAGTGCCTGACACTGAGCACTTGGCCGATTTAAGATTTGTTAGGAAAAAAATTACCCTCCATGACTTCCTTATGTTGCTCTTCCTTGTCTCAGTGAAATGTCCCAAGTGACTTCCCTGTAGTTATGGACATCATCCCCATTTCACTGAGCTTCTGACCTGACCTCCCACGAGGGCTCTTCGATGTCTTCCGAGCTGCCTGCTGACTACGATGGTCAAACTTCTTCCCTTACCTCACTTGACATGCCCACAGTTTTAGGGACAGTTGGCTACGCCTTTCTTTATAGAACACTTTCTTTTTCTGGCTTGGTTTTTCTTTCACTTTGCAGGTTGCCTTTCTGCAGGTTCCTTATTTGGATTTCCTTTCTTATTATTATAAATAAAAGACTATCCCAGGGCCTTGGACCCTGGATTTCTTCTTCACTTTTCTTTCTGGTCTTCATTTGGTGACTTCAACTATCCTCATGGCATCAAATACCTTTTCAATATTGATAACCCCTAAATACTGACTTTCAGCACGGACTTCCCCAAATCTATGTGCCTATCTGACATCTCAATGGGGTTTCCGATGCTATTTTAAACCTAACACCATGAAAACGACTTTTATTCCTCTGGTGACCTCCCCACTCTGCTCCTATTCCATAGGCCCCATCTCAGTAAATGGTACCACCACCCCACACAGTTACATGAGACAAAAATGCAGGCACTATTCTTGCTTCCTCTATTGCCTTTACTCCAACAGTTATCCCTCAACAAGGCCTACCAACTCTACTTCAAAGTCATCCCTGCATTCTTCCACTTTTCTGCATCTTTCCTACATCCCAATCCAAGACACCATCACCTCTTGGCTCGAGGAATAAAACAGTTTCCACATTAATTTCCTATTATTTAAATTTTTTTTTTTTTTATTTAAGTAGGCTCCATGCTGGGATTTCATGACCCTGAGATCAAGACCTGAGTTGAGATCAAGAGACAGATGCTTAACTGACTTAGTAACCTGGGCACCCCTTAATTTTCTATTCTTCTCCTCTTAAGATATCTTCTTAAGATACCTTTATCTTCTTAAAATCCATTCTTCCTATTGTAGCCAGACACAATATTAAAACACACGGATCAGATTATGGTTATGTTACTCTCCTGACTTAAATGCCCTCCTTGTCTGAATTCTTCTAACAATTGGAAATAACCCAATCTTTATCCCTTCTTGGGAAGCCCTCATTCCATGAGCTCTCCCGCCTTCCCTGGCTCAACCCTTAGCATCTTCGTGTCAGCTACAATGCTCCAGCCATAAGCGTCTTTGGCTCCCTGGAGTTGGCTCCTGCTGTAGGTGCTTTGCATTAGCATTTTTCACGAGAATGTGTTTGCTCTTCCTTGATCTTTGCATGACATTTTCTCATCACCCAGATCAACTTTAACTTACCTTCACAGGGAGGCCTTTCCTAGACTACCCAATCTAAGTTTATTACATGTTCACTCTCTTACATCCTCCCACTTTAAACCCCTGCATGACATAGATTGCCCTCTGATAATGTTCTTGGCCTTGTCTCTTTCTCTGTCATATCCCAGTGCCTAGGACATTTTCTCAAATGTGGTGGACTCTCCCTAAGTATTTGTTGAATGAAAATGTAAACAGAAATGTTGAATAGTGTGAGAAGTTGAATACTTACCTAATTTTCCTTTCATTAAAAATGGTATTTATAACTCAGACATGAAAATAACACTCTGAGAGTCTTCCATATAATCCACCCCTTTGAAGACAAAAGTTCAGCTTTGATTCAGAGAGTCTCTTGTTCTTGATGACAAAAACTAAAAACAGAAAGCAAAAGAGGAGGTATAGACCCAATTCACTACTGACTTTAGATAAATAATTGCTATTGCATATACAAAAAATTCTCAAAAATAAAATGATCATTGGTGTTGGCAGTCAATCAAGATTCATATACCACCAATTCCCCTCCCCTTTCCCCCATTACCATTTTTTTGGGTGAATGTGATGGAATCTGAAAAGAAGAAAAAGTATCCAACTAAATATGACACATATTATACCACACTAAGAACTGTACAAATTAGGAGACAGACACATATCCATTCTCCCTGGTAGCAGCTAACAGGTTAAGAAGAGAACTTCAGGGGCACCTGGGTGGCTCAGTGGGTTAAAGCCTCTGCCTTCGGCTCAGGTCATGATCCCAGGGTCCTGGGATCGAGCCCCGCATCAGGCTCTCTGCTCAGCAGGGAGCCTGCTTCCCTTCCTCTCTCTCTGCCTGCCTCTCTGCCTACTTGTGAGCTCTGTCTGTCAAATAAATAAATAAAATCTTTAAAAAAAAAAGAGAGAGAACTTCATTGTGAACAAGCATAAGACAAAACACTGGAAAATGCCATAACAGAATTATGTCATCATCAAGAAAAGTGTGTCTCTGTGGTAGTAGTTGGAGACAACAAAGAGGAGTCACACATTTCGGAAAGCATAGATAAAGTACGAGTTAGATAACCTTGTGTTAAAACATTCTTAGCACAGAGGCCCTAAGATCAATAGAAGATGACGCCATTTGTTTTAAAAACCTTTTTAGCTCAGAATATGGAAAACAAAGCAAACAAATCTTTCTTCTATATCTTTAACAAAACTCAGATAGATTCTCGTACTGTTATCTTTGCTAGTCTAAGAGCTGAGAATGAATCACGCCTTCCGCTGCAAATCAAGCTTTTCCCTGCAAATGCTCCTGGGGCCCCATTCAGCACAGAGTCAGAAAAATTGCTGGTTGGGCTGTCATTCAGCAGGCAGCAGTTCAAGAGCCACTAATGAACCGATGAGAACCCCCTATAATTAGCCATTTGCTCTGAATTGCAGGCCACCAATACGCTTTCCAGCAGCCTCTGGGAAGGCAGGAGAGCCCTTAGAAATGGGACCCTGTTGGAGAATTAAAAGTATCAGAGTAAATGTGCACACATTACTTGAAGGAAGACATAAATTAGTCATGATATTTATTGAAGGACAAAAGAATCCTCAGTTATCTTCTATAATCAAGTATCTGTTCAGGACAACTGGAGGGACTGGATACAACGATGAGTCAATAATGTTCACACTGCTAAGTGGCCTTCTTGGTGAGCTCCTTGTGTCAAGTCTGCAAAAAGCTTTTGAGGTGGATGATGTCTCCATTTGTTTCTCTGTAATGGCTGGGGTCTTCAGCTAAGAAAAGAAAATGCTTGACTTTGGGATTGTATATGTCACTAGGGGTTTGAAAAAGCAAGTGTGGTTTGTCAATGTATGACTTAATTTTCCTCTTTCTCAACCCCATGATTTTCTGACTCTTAGGTAAACAGGTCTATTATCATTTTGAGTTGGAAATGCATTCTCAGTTCAGAAGTGTGTTTGGCCCAAGGTCTCTGCATTGGATTGAATTCCAATATTCTTTTCTTTCTCAGCTCTGTCTTTCTAAGACTGGCAGCTTGCTGTGAGGAAAGGGTAGCTGCTATTGCTTTTCTATTTCTCTTCCTTTGGCTTTTTCTTCTCTCCCTCCCCAGCTACTGGCCAGTTTCTAAGTTCTCTAGGGTAGGAGTCAGAGGAAGGAGGCAAAGGAGGAGTGAGGAAGGTTCTCAAGAGGCGTGGTGGTTATATAACCTGGCTTTGCCTTCTGCTGGTGTGGCAGGATGCTAGAGTATCTTGGACCTTCCTGGACGTTTCCAGAGCCAGGCTCTGCTCTGCTCTCCTCTTCTTCCTTTGTGCTAGGCTGATGCGTCTAGAGCACAGCTGGGGAAGTACAGCTGCGGGCCACATCCAGTATGTTACCTATTTTTGTTAACAAAGTTTTGGAGGGGGGCACCTGGGTGGCTCAGTGGGTTAAGCCTCTGCCTTCAGCCCAGGTTGTGATTCCAGGGTCCTGGGATCGAGCTCCACATCGGGAATCTCTGCTCAGTGGGGAGCCTGCTTCCCCCTCTCTCTCTGCCTGCTGCTCTGCCTACTTGTGATCTCTCTCCCTCTATCAAATAAATAAATAAAATCTTTAAAAAAAACAAAAACAAAAACAAAGTTTTAGAGGAACAGAGCCCTACAAATTTGTTTATGGCTCGTTGATGGCTGTTTTTACGCTACAAATCAAATACTGAGTAGTCGTGACACACATCTTACAACCCCCAAAGCCTACATTATTTACTGTCTGACCCTCTCCAAAACAAGTTTGCTGACTGCTTTGCCTAGCGTTTAGGTAGTCAGTGTCAACTCCTTCTAGAACCAGGAGACATCCAACTGCTTGCTCCAGCTTCTTGCTGGTAGTTTTCTTCCAGCACTCTGGAAAGTCCTACTGCTAACCCTACTTTGGCCTTCTCCCATGGCCCACATCTGTTTAAGCGAAACACTCATACATCCCTTGCCTTTTACTGTGGAAGAACAGGTGACCTGTTCCCAGACTTTTTCTGGCTTAAGGCAGAGTCTCGTGGGTAGAGGAGGAGGAAGGGACTCAGAGTATAGTAATAGCTCTCTAGAGGAAGACTTCTTCATAAATCTTTCACCTTTGCACATCTTTAATCTGGCTGAGCATCTAAGCTTCTTACATACGGTTTTTATATTTCCTTTAAGTTGGTTTTAAGTATTTCCTTTATAAATTCTTTACACTTACAGTGTGTCAATGCCCTATATCTATAATATGGGATCCTATATCCGTAATATGGGTACTTCAGTGAAACTTTGATTAACATCCTAAAAAATAGAATAATCTATATAGCTTGGCAAGTAGACATTTACCTACATAGTTAGACTAAAAGACTTTGACAAAAGGGTTTCACTGGCCCATAATATTTCCATATTATGGGTTGGACACTCTTCCATTTGGGAATCATTTCTTTGGGTTCTTATTCCAATATAGCAAGTTTTAAAGAACATATGCTTTGTATGATGTGAATTTACATGAAAGCAGAATTAGCAAAATGTTTCCAAGTTCCAGACCATTTTCAAATTAATTTAAAACCTTAAACACTTCCTTTAAAGTTCTCCTTGTAACATATGATAAAAAGTGATTTTTTGAAACAAAATCATCTTAAATATTATATTGTTGAAGTTAATTTTAAATGTCATAATGCCCAACTATGGAAAAGGTAAGTTTTATTTTTCTAATTCAATAGATAATTAGTGATAAAAGCTATTTAATTTTATTTTTTTAAGATTTACTTACTTATTTGAGAGAGAGAACATGTGCACATGAGTGGGGGAGAGGCAGGGGGAGAGTGAGGATTCTCAAGCAGAATCCCCACTGAGTGTGGACCCAACTTGGGGCTCAATCCCAGGACTTCGAGATCATGATCTGAGCTGAAATCAAGAGCCAGACGCTCAGCCAGCTGATCTCCCCAGGTACCCCTAATTTTCTTTAAATAAAAATATAACATGTTAAAAATGTATCTTTTTTTTTAAAGATTTTATTTATTTATTTGTCAGAGAGAGAGAGAGAGAGAGCGAGCACAGGCAGACAGAGTGGCGGGCAGAGGCAGAGGGAGAAGCAGGCTCCCTGCCGAGCAAGGAGCCCGATGAGGGACTCGATCCCAGGACGCTAGGATCAGGACCTGAGTCGAAGGCAGCCGCTCAACCAACTGAGCCACCCAGGCGTCCCTTAAAAATGTATCTTAAAGTAATGTGTTTTCTTTGTGTAAACATTTTTTTTTAAATGTAGATTGAAATTTAAAATTGTGACATGAAAATAGATGGAATTCTTTTTCAAAATCTGATGCTTGCACTCTTAACCTCTGAGTCATAAAAATTGACTGGGAAATTTTTAAAAGAATTTACTTTCTCACCTTAATTATTTGATAGGACAGAAAGCATTGGGCTGTTATTTTAAAGCATATAGCATTCCTGCAAATAGCATATTTTAGTGCACAAGGTCTCTATTCCCATTAAATTTAAAGCCAAACTGAGTGTAAAAGTTGCTGCATTTTTTTAACATTGATTTTTTTAAAAAAAGATTTTATTTATTTGACAGACAGAAATCACAAGTAGGCAGACAGGCAGGCAGAGAGAGAGGAGGAAGCAGGCTCCTCGCTGAGCAGAGAGCCCGATGTGGGCCTCGATCCCAGGACCCCGGGATCATGACCTGAGCTGAAGGCACAGGCTTTAACTCACTGAGCCACCCAGGCACCCCAACATTGATTTTTTTTTAAAAAGCACTAAAAACATCTTGATGCCGTAAGTAACATTTGATCAGATGCATGTAACCTCTAAATCTGATGAAAAGAACCATGTGATGAATTCACTGAATTAATATAGTATAATTCAAAGTTACGGCTCCACATTGATTTTTTTTTTCCTTGAATCAATGGTCCCTTATGGGTAAAAGAAAAGTGACAAAAAATAAACACACACTAAAGCTGTGCAGTGGTCAAATCCACTACGGCTAGGGTGCGTCGCCCTATCGTCTGCTGGCAGCACAGTTTGAGTGACTGAGCCTTCAGCTCACGTATCCGATCTGAAAAAAGAGACAAATGAAAACTTACTTATCTCACTTTTAGAGGTTTTCAACCATTTTTTTAAAGGTAAGAAAAAAAATCAGTGAATTACTTTACTGATTGCTATTGTAGAAGTTTCACGAGCCCCAGGTTGAATGTTTCCCTTCTGACGAGGGGGTGATTATGGGCAGTTGGGGCTGGGGGAGCCTGGGAGTTAGTGGAAGAGGATGGGAGTACTGATGGCATCGATGTGACACAGGCGTGTCACCAACATGACAGGTATGCATGTGTCCCTGGAGGTATGGTTCTGAGTATGGAGACTAAAATGCTTATAACGGTATAGCAAGTATTTCTGAAACATTATTTTTACCTGAAGAAAAAATAGCAAATTCTTTATTAAATTAAGTACAAATACAAATAGGGTGCCTGGGTGGCTCAGTCGGCTCAGGGCCTGACTCTTGATTTCAGCTCAGGTCATGATCTCAGGGTTGTGAGACAGAGCCCTATATCAGGCTCCGCTCTGCTGGGAGTCTGCTTGACATTCTCCCTCTCCCCTCCCCCCAACGTGTGGATGCGGACTCTCTCTTTTAAAAAACAACAACAACAACAACAACAAAAACCCGAATACAAATATACTGTGGAATAGAAAGCAACATTTCTATAGAATTTCATCATCCCAGGTCTCCTAGAGGCCTCTTCAGTTCAGAGCCCTCTTAGTGGAAAAGGGAGACTCTGAGGAAAGGATTTCTGGGGGAGGGATAAGTCTGGGTCCAAACTGCCTCCACTTTACTTACTAGTGAAATTACCTGACCCAGGTAGACCTCAGATGCCTCATTTGTGAATGGGGATTACCTAATTTTTCACCAAGAAATCCTTCCCACTCCACTCCAACCCCGTTTTAGGTTTAAAGGGTAGAGTTTATAAGGCCGGGGTTGGCTAGGAAGTTTCTCACTTGACTATGGGATGACGACAGTGGCAGATAGAGCCCTGGGCTGAGGACGAATGAGGAGACCTTATCCAAAAGAGTAAGAGGGGAGAGCCAGGTGTATTGAAATGGATGGATTCAGAGCCAGACCACTGCTCCAGAACCAGAAATACATAAAAACTCAAAGCTAGAGCAGACTGTAAATACGAGTGGTTGGGCTCCAACGCCTAGAACCAACTCCTCCTGCAGCTGTCCCTCTAGGTCTCTGGGAAGCAGCAGGGGATGGGATGGCCCATGCCTGAAGCAGATGATGCAAAATGGTGGCCACATTCAGCCCATATATTTGTTTTGTTCAGCCCACGGAGTTGTGTTTGTTTATTTCAACTGACTCACTTGGTTATATTCAAAGATTTAAAATCCTGGCCTGAAAATCAGGTTTTGTCGCAGTCTCTGCCATTCCCTCTGTCTCCTCACTACTGAGAAGTCACCGGTTCCAGGTGTGTGTCTATTACCCCTGGCTCATTTCATTTATTTTACCTTACTCACCTGTCTGGCCTCAAAGGCCTGTAATTTGACCCTTCATTTAAAAGGACAGGAACAGAATGGACCGGGCAAATACTCTCTTCAGTTTGTTGTAGAGACTGCTTCAGATAATATCCAACATGCCTGGGTGGGCTGGGCAAGGGTGAAGCGTTCAGTAAACATGGGATCCACCCCCATCTCCTTCCTAGTCATCATTTTGCATCTGGTGTATTGTGGGGGGCTGTCAGGAAGTCATAGGCTTGCATGGGGGGAAGAGAGATCTCTGTCTTTAAACATGTACCACTTGGCATTTGCAGGAGAGACAGGCAGTGTCATCGCGTTTGGCTGTCAGGATGAGCTGCTAGACTCACAACGATTAAATCCTTGTTGGTGGCAGGTCAGGGTCCTCATGACTGGGGACAGGACACCCAGCGGAGTGTGTTTATGCCAGATAAGCTGTTCAAGCAAAACTGTATTTAGTCTCGCAGTCACCTTGAGCTTGTCTACCTTCGGGGGGAATAGAAGGGCAAATGTCAAGCAGAAGCTCAAACGGTCTGGACTCACAATATCCTTTGTGGTTCTGTCTTTGGATCTTGCACTTGAACTGGAGACATGATGAAAAGATCACCCCAGGCTCTGTGTTTACTATCAAACACGAAATGAGACTGTAATTGGATCTGTCAGAGGAGTCCCTTTTAAGAAAGAAATAATGTACCGTGCCCCTCCCCTACCAATGGCACTCCAGGGACAAAGGAGCTCAGGGAGAGTCTCAATGGGTGTGGGGCATCCTGCCTTTCAGTCTGAAATGTGGTGAAGGGGAGTTTATAACATTAAGAAGAAAAAGTGACTATCCAGGGGCGCCTGGGTGGTTCAGTGGGTTAAAGCCTCTGCTTTTGGCTCAGGTCATGGTCCCAGGATCCTGGGATGGAGCCCCGAATCAGGGGCTCCCTGTCTGCTCAGCAGGGAGCCTGCTTCTCCCCCCTCTCTCTCTGCCTGCTGCTCTGCCTACGTGTGATCTCTGTCAAATAAATAAATAAATAAATAAAATCTTTAAAGGAAAAAAAAAAGAAAAAGTGACTATCCATAGTCTGGGATCTTTTTATACCTCTAGACCTTTCCCCCCAGATTACTAAAAGTCACAACCATAATAGAATTATATCTGTCAGCAGGGTCCATGTCATGCCTCAATTTACAAAGTCTGTAAAAGCAAAACCTTCCTCTTCATCATGAGATTCTGCTTACTTGCCTCTTCCTATCTCTAGATAACTCCTACCTACTTTAAGGAGAAAATGCAAGACTTTCTTTTGCATACCATTTTTTGTTTTGTTTTGTTGGATATATCTAAAAACACAGTAAAACTAGCGATTAAAGTTTTAACATAATTTGGACCCATAATACCTGGTGATGCTATCACACAGTGGCACTCTGCTGGTTCTCCAACTGTCCTGTGCATATGGATCACAAGCCATGGTCAGGGAGAGAGAGAGGAAAAACTGGAATTATAGCGTTTGCTGATTTTCATAGTGTAAATACTTTCACCATGGCAAATTTCAGTCCATCAAGCCGACATCAGCTGGCTCCCAAATTCCTAAAATTTCTGAAATTTTAACACTCTGCTATTCAAAGTTGCTATTTACCAGCCCCCTGTAAGCCACTGCCCACTGCCTGGAAGGCCTGGGAAAACTGCTGTTACTGGGCTCCACCTCCAAAGATCCTGATTCAGTAAGTCTGGGGTGGGGCTGAAAAATTTGCCTTTTGAAGGAAGCGGAAGTGGAATTCTTCCATTTGCCTCTACCAAGTGGAAGGTGATGCTTAGAGCAGCATTTCCTAAATAGGTTTCATAGATCCCTAGTTTGGAAAATGATAACATATTTCCAGGGGTGGGGGGCACCTGGGTGTCTCAGTGGATTTAGAGTCTGCCTTTGGCTCAGGTCACAATCCCCGGGTCCTGGGATCAAGCCCCGCCTCCCTCTCATGTTCTCTTGCCATCTCTCTCTCTCTCTAATAAATAAATAAAATCTTTAAAAAAGAAAATAAATGTTTCAGAGGGACACAAAATAGACTTTAGCGGTTAAGTGTTGAGAAATGCTAAGGAAAGCAAGTTCAATAGGTCTTCTCCAGGGAAGGTTGCATGATGTCTAATCTGCTCATCTTCAAGGTGATAAATCAGTAAGAAGGTACCAAGTACAGTATTGCAGACATGGATTTGATCCCAGAACCCTCTTCCCAGGCACACTGTTTTGGGGCATATGGTTCCATTTATGGAACTAGCACGAGACCTCTGAGGTGTGGGATTTTGTAAATAATTTCGTTTTCACAATACTGGGCAAGAGGTTGTACTGCAGACCTTCCAGAAGAAAGTTGAAACTCTGTGAGTAGCAAGTGGGAAGTCCTTTGTCTAAATGTAACCTTTGCCACCTCTTTCAATACCAGATCAAGGTGAGGAACAAACACAGAGCTCTTGAGCGTTCTTGATGCTTGTGGCCGAGAGGAATTTGAATTACTCAGTCCCAAATTTTAGAGCGAGAAGAGGCCTTAGAGAAGAATTTCAGAGCTGGAAGAGACTGAAGAGGTCATCTGGTCAAATTCTCTCTCTCTCTCGCTTTATTTTAACATTGGAGGAAGTAAAAGTGCCCGGGGATTAGGCACCTTTCTCGGTGCTGGTGCTGGTGCAGGGCTACGACTATCTGATGCCATCCACTGCTCTTTCGTATTTGGAGGGGGAGATGAACCACGAGAGACTATGGACTCTGAAAAACAACCTGAGGGTTTTGAAGGGGCGGGGGGGTGGGAGGTTGGGGGAGCCAGGTGGTGGGTATTATGGAGGGCACGCATTGCATGGAGCACTGGGTGTGGTGCAAAAACTATGAATTCTGTTACGCTGAAAAGAAATTTAAAAAGAAAAAGAAAAAGAAAAAGAAATCTCTTCTCTTTCCTGGAAAAAGTTCAGGATTCCAGCCGCCTCTGATGCCTGTTTGAGGGAATGGTTAGGGGGCTCAAAGTCCAAATGTCCTATTCTGAGCTGTTTTGGAATAATCCTCTTTTAAATTAAACTGGATATCTGCATCCTTTGAATCCTGATTAGTCAGGGGTGTTTGATTCTGATAACCCATGAGGGAGGAAATTATGCTCTGAGGTCCAGCAGCTGCCAGAAGTCAAGCTGTCAGAGTCATACGAGCTCACGAGGTCTCTTTCTCTCCATTTTATCAGCAAAACAGCTGGCAACAAAGGTGCGGAGGGGAGAGCTGTATGAGGAAATACGACACCACTGAAAGCGGTCCTGTGTCCAGCTCTGTTCTTGGAAGGGCAAGAATATTTTTTCTTTCTTTTTTTTTTAAAGATTTTATTTATTTATTTGAAAGACAGAGATCACAAGTAGGCGAGAGGCAGGCAGAGAGAGAGGAGGAAGCAGGCTCCCTGCCGAGCAGAGAGCCTGATGCGGGACTCGATCCCAGGACCCCAAGATCATGACCTGAGCTGAAGGCAGAGGCTTTAATCCACTGAGCAACCCAGGAGCCCCTCTTTCTTTCTTTTCTTAAATAATATTTTCTGATGTTACTTAATTTGAGTGACATATAAATATCAAACAAAACACCTGTGATGTGTGACCATAGAAAGTTCCAGATCTGAGTTACTCAAGACAGAATATTCTTTTGTACTCATTAAAACAACACTGTCCGCTTTGCATTTTACATTCATCATGCCGCTGAAATGGCATGAAAGGGTGTGGCTGAGTTCATGAAATAGAATGATTACTCTCTTATCTCTCTCTCAATACCCTCCCGCCACTCTCCTGTCTTCATGTATAAGCTGTAGGCGATTCAGGAAGTACAAAGATTGGTATTGCGGGGATACAGTTAAAATCAATAGGGCTCACTCTTTCCCTTTATCAGTTAGCCACATTTACTGAGTATCAGCTATGTGCCAGGTACTGTGCTAGGCTAGGGCACTGAAAGACAAAATGACTGGTGCCTGGTCTCATGAAGCTAGGTGTCTGTGTAGGAGACACTGTAAAAAAAAAAAACAAAACTGTGTAAAATTAGCATTTGTGATAAATGCTTTGAAAGGAAGGTAGTTGGCACCATGAATGCATATAACATGGCAACATGACCTAGACCAGTGCTTCTTGAACCCTGTGTGCTGGAGGGTCAGTTTTCCTCTCTAATCTGTCATGGACCAAAACTAGTGGCACGTGGTGTCATTAGTGACTTACCACATGACTCAGATGACATCGGGATTGGTGTTTGTTTTGTTTTTTTTTTAATGTGTGAGAGAAAGAGCACGCACAAGGGTGGGAGGGGCAGGCAGAGAGAGAAACAAGCTCCCTGTTGAGGAAGGAGCCTGATGCAATGCGGGACTAGATCCCAGAACTCTGGGATCATGACCTGAGCCAAAGGCAGACACTTAACCGACTGAGCCACCCAGGTGTCCCAACACTTGGATTGGTCTTTACGCTTTTCAATGAGATTAGTCTACTGATCATGTGCTTGGATGCCACAGTAATATCAAAATACTAGAAAAGTTTCTAAATGTGTATTTCTCAATTTTTGCATTGATCTCATTGTGGATAGCTTGTGGACAGGCACTGAACTGGATGAACTGCACTTTGAGTAGCCCTGACCTAGACAATTAAATCAAGGAAGGCTTCCTGGAGGAGATGATTTTTGCATAATGATCTGGAGAATGAATAAGCAAAACAGAGATGGGAAAAGAGAATCCAGGTGTGAGAACACAGAATACCCACACTGCTGGAGCAGGCGAATGAGCAGGGGAATCAATCGAGATGAGCTAGCTGGGAAAATGCCATGCCAGACCCGTTGGAACTTCCTGCTTTCTTCCTGACGAGCAGCAGCTCTGGGAAGATTTTAAACAGTGTACTGTAGTGTGGGTGGCACATTAAAGGGGCAAAAGTGAAAGAAGGGAAACCCATGAACAGACTATCCAGTGGGCCAGGTAGCAGGAGCCAGGGTGGACGCAGTGGCAGCAGGAGGCATGGCATGTTGAGGAGGACAGTAGGATTTGGTGGTGGAGTAGATAAGGGGTTGAATGAAGGGGAAGACAGAAGATGGCTCTTCTGGAAGCTCACTAATTATCCCAAGTCTTCACTCTAACGCAGACAAGGAATAGAGCTTCTTTTCTGTTCAGGACTGAAGGAGCCTCTTTATTCTCTTGGCAATTTCCTGGCAGGTAAGAGAAGCTCAGTTCCCTTGTGCTGAGGCCCTGAGTTAATATTTTTAGATGTGCTTCACAACTGCCATTCTTTCTCCTTTTGACTTTTCATTTATGGAACACATTGAGTTCTTCCTTTGTATATAAATTCTCTACGGTATGTTCCCTCAGTTTTTCCCCTGAAACATTGGTTCTAGAAAATATTAATGAGTATTGGATAAAAAAGGAATCCCACTACAGAATACATTTGGGAGATCCTGTGAGGTGGAATCAGATTTTTTTTTTAAATGCAGAACTTCTCAGAGCACTTAATATGCTAACACACATCTTAAGTTTCCAAGAAGAGAAACAGAAAATATAGCATTTCCAACTGTATTGTTCCAAATATAGTGTTTCCTTATTTAGTTATGGGGTCCTTTATGCCAGGAGCATCTATTAGGCTAGTGTCCTTTTGAATAGTCTTTGGGAAAGAATGCTTCATAGTCACAAGAGAAGCCTTATCCTCAGCACTGGAAGATCAGTTCTGCTTCACAGGTTTTGAGGCAAGACGAGTTTTTTTGTTTTGTTTTGTGTCACGATCTAGGTCCATTTCATAAGGTGCTTTTACTGAAAAGCTAAGTGAGTCTTTGGAACCACGAATAGCCCCTGCCCTGTGTCGGACTAAGCTTGTAGTTCCAGCTCCATGGCATGAACTGCTCTGCCCACTGCAAGTGTGCATCAGGGGTGGCCTCCGATGTGTCTGTCAGGGGCGATAGATCCCATGCAGGCTGGAAGCCTGGAAGGGAGAACACTGAGGGATGCCCTGATGGGCTCTGCTGACATTTTGTGAAATAGCTGTAAATTTCCCATCGGAGCTGAATGGAGAGCAGCAGTATTTATAAATGATGGCTATGTTGGCTGTGGCCGTTCTTCTCCCCACCTTTCCTTCTTCCTGGCATCTGAAGGCAACCAGGGAGAAGAGCAAAGAAGCAACTTAAAAAAAAAAAATTGGTTGATGAGTTTTGCTCACCCTAACATCTGCATTTGTAAGCTGGCTATACGGATCAGGGCCTCTCAGACTTTAAGGTTCAAGGACCTTATACAGACCTGGGTACCATATTAAAGGTGTAGGCTCCAGTGGAGTTGGTCTTTGTGGGGTCAGATTCCTCCTTTCTAACAGCTCCCAGGCGAGGCCAGAGCAACGATATACATTTCATTGCTTCTCAGATTTGAGTGTGCCCGAAAATCCCCTGGCCAGTTTTCGACAAATGCCCATGTCCGGGCTTCCTTTCTGGAGATGCTAATTTTGTAGATCTGGATTTTTATCTGGTCCCTCTACCCTCATTCACTTCAGTGTGCATTTCTTAAACATTAAGATTACCCTCTTCATAATCACAGCACAAGGTCAAGAGCGGCAAACAAACTTGTTATAATAGTGTTACTTAACCTACAGATATTAGTCACATCTTTCTGATTGTCCCAATAATATTGTTTATTACTGCATACATTACTGCCTCCCCTCCCCCCCAAAAGAGAGTTCTGGCCCAGGCCAAGGAGGCCAGATGTTTAACATTATCAAATTAGCTGAGGCCTAAGACAATAGGAAATAATAGGATATGGTAGGAATGGTGGCTCTTTGGGATGACTGTCAGACCTGAGGTATCTTAATTAGAGTATCCCCAAACCACAGCGGTAATCTAAGTTCCTTACAGTCACTCACACACCCTCTTGCCCTGTCCCTAGCTCCACACCAACTACCGAGTCCTAGACGTGTTAGAGCTCCCAATTGTGTGGTCTCCTGTCTGTGGCTCCCGTCCTTCCCCTATCGCAGCCACTGTGCTTGGCCACAACACACAGCCACAGTCAGGGACAAAGCCCAAGAGATAATCTATCACCCATTCAGACAAATGTTCAAATGCTGATTAGAAAGGCCAGATGATCTCGTGAGTTTTTAAGCTTGTGAAATGCGAGACAGAGTATTATTTTTTTAACTACCTGGTCGGCGCTGGCTGTTGCCAAGGGTCACACCCAGAACACTAGGGCTGGTGAGACTCTTTCTAGAGCTGGTGAGAAGCAGCCACCATCCTGGCATTCAGGGTTCCCTAGGAAGGAAAACAACAGTCGATGTCAGCTGAAGATAGCGTTCATGACATGTGACTGAAAGAAATGACCTGCCTTCAGAAAGGCATCTTCTCCCTTCGTGTTTTGGGGAAGTTGGTCTGACTTTCATGCTAACTGGTGTCTGGGCCATCAAAGCCCCCGTCAGCATAAATGAGGACCTAGGTCGATCCTAGCACGTAAGCCATGCACAGGACCTGCCTCCCACAGCTCTTAACCGAAACCCTGGTGGCCACGTGCATTTCAGAATCCAGACGTTTGCGGAGTCTAGAAAAGCATTACGGACCCTATACCACGCATGATGCAATACGCCAGCAGAATCGGGGGCGGGGGGGATCCTCATAACTAAATACATTCACATTTCTGCAGCCCAACGATGACTATCCGTGATCAAGTGCAATCAATAAACACAAAATCGGTTTTCCCATGAGTTCCAGGGAGGGCGTAGAGCCGTGTGGTTTAGGTCAGCTCGGATTTTACTTGCAAAGGACTTGAGAAAAAACTTTCACCTTTTTAATTCTTTCTATCCCTTGGAATCGAAGAGAAGGCATTATGGACCTGCTCAAGTATCTGTTACTATAGATTTTGGTCGGTCTGTGCTCCATAACACCAATCTTTCTTTTTATAAAAAAAACAGTGGCAATTACAAAAATTAGGAAAACCAAATGAAAGCATGCTAAATAGAGAGCATGCTAAAATGTGGAATACTGGTTTTTCTGTACATAATAATAACATCAGGTGGGATGTCTTGTCAGGAATCATGCTGGTGCCTTCTACTGATTAGATCATTTGTTACACTTAAGAACTTTCCAAGGATGGTACTATTATGATCCCTTTTTTATAGATGAGAAAACTGAGGCTCAGAGAGGTTAACTTGCCTAAGGTCACTGGGCTCATAAACAACAGAGCTGGGAGTAGAACCCATGTCTGTCTTACTCCAGAGAACCTGAAGTCCATGGTCATGATGGCGTTGTACCCGTGCCAAGTTGAAGGGCAATGCTTTTTGTTTATTGTGCTTGTGTGTGTAGCGGAAATGCAATCAGATACCCTGAAAAACAATCAGATTACTTCTGTGCTCCTACTTCAATTTTCAACATTTCGGTCAATTCATTGATCTAAAGCCTGCTATCCCTACTACTTATTATTACCACATTAAAATAATGTGTGTTGAGGTTATGGAAGTGATTCACTGTGTTCTCTCTCTCTTTTTTTAAGATTTATTTATTTACTTTTAGAGAGAGAGAGAGATAGTGCGAATGGGGAAGCGGGGAGGGGTGGAGAAAGAGGAAGAGCATCCCAAGCCGACTCCCCACCCAGCATAGAGCCTGATATGGGGCTCGATCCCAGAGCCCTGAGGTCCTGACCTGAGCCAAAATCAAGAGTCTGACAGTTAACCGACAGTGGGTGCCCCTACTGTGTTATTTATACTTTTCAAGAGTAGATGTGGATTAAAAATTAAAAAAAAAAAAACTGATACACTGAGGGCTCCTAAAGAAGTAAGTACTTATTGTCCAATATAAAATAACTCTTGAGTTCAGTTTACCTGAGAGGGCCATTGCCCAGCTCCCATTTTGTGCCTTGTAGTTCACTTATGCTAGAGGGACAAAAACGAGTGAAGCTCTCGCCCTAAAGTCACTCATAATGGAGGGGAAGACAGACAAGTAGACGAATAATTACACAATTATGTGGAAAGAGCCACCCCCGGGGTGAGAAGCAAGGAGCTTAGAGGGGAAGAGCCATAGAGAAGAGATGGTCCCCACATGGGCATGACCTACGCAGCACACAGATGTTCCTTCTGTTCCACTAAAAAACACTTTCTTAATGCGTGTGTGTTTGTGGCAAAACCCAGGCTGAATTGTGAAATGGGGAAAATTGACTTATAATTTAAATTGGGGGTTATGTAAAGAGTCCTGGGTGTTATATGCAACTAATGTATCATTGAACATTATATAAAAAACTAATGATGTACTATATGTTGGCTAGTTGAATTTAAATAAAAAGAAATGATCAATTTTAGGTTATGTTTACATTTCCAAAATGCCCAGTTTAATCAAATTCCCTTGCTCAACCTTCTGCCTATGACATTACCTTCTCTTCTCTCTTTCACCGCTCCCTACCAGCCCACAGACCCTCTAGACCCGCTTTCAGCCTGGGGCTTTTGTACTTGTTGTTCTTTGCTGGACCAGTGTTCTCCATGAGGCTGGCTTCCTCGCCTCCTTCAAGTTCTGCCCTAGTGCAGCTTACCCTGATTGCTTTCATCACCTGCCATCCTGGTGCTTCCTCCTGGCTTTTTTTTTTTTTTTTTTTTTTTTTTTGCACTGCACTCATCACGATGGGAGTGCATTCTGTACTTTAGTTATGTGCTTGCTTACTAGTTATGTTTATGCAACCATAACTAATAGCTCCCCAAGGGCAAGAGTTTTGTTTAATTCACTGCTGCCTCCCTGGCTTGGGCACAGCATCTGGCGGTGACAAGCACACACTCAGTATCTGCAGAGTGAGTGAATATGTTTCTGTGGTCAGCCTGGCTGTATTTAACTGGTGTCAGCCAAGAGTTTATTAGAGTTGTCATCCTCTGTCAATAAGAAGGCCCAAAGAATGCAAGTATTTTATAATCCTTGAGCATGTTCCTCTAGGAAAGCTCCTCCATCAACCCCGTCATGGAGGGCATTGTCTCAATGCGCAATGTTTATTGACACTGAAAAACAATAAACTTCCCAGCAAAACAGGATTCAGGACCATGTGAATTGGAAATCCAAAGTATGGATGCCATGCATTTCCAGGAGCTAGCTCAAAACCTATGAAAATGTCTTAACAGGTGGAATTACTTTGGGGAATACGCCTCAACCCAGGACACGGCCCTCTCTGCCATGTAGGCTGGGAACCTCAGTCTTGTTAAGGTCCTCGATTTCAGGAGTTTGGGGGAGAGTAACTCACACTACCAAATTCATAGGGATTGAAGAATATGCCAGAATGTGAGATGTAAAGTTCAAAATGAGAACTGGATCTGTTACACAGATCAGAACTCTCACCCATGTGACTTAAGCAGCATCTTCTCTCCCTGTAGGTAGATGGACACAGAGGCACCAATGACCTTCAGGAGCCTTGGTGGTCAGGATGGACTCTGATGATGTGAGATGGTCCACAGTGAGATGGTCCAATCCCTCACTGGGGACAACTCTGCCCCAGAGCTGGGGCCAGGGAGCCTTTTTCTCTGCTGCATTACCCCAGCATGCCTCTGTCACTCTCCAGCTTTCCTTGGAAGACCAGCTGCCAAAGGAACATTGTTTTTCTTTTGATGCATCAGCCCCTCCCGCCAACACAGAGCCAAGTCCTGCCCTGGCCTGTGGGCTGCTTTATTCTGTTAAGGTAACCACATATCTCTAACACCTCTGTTGTTTGGTCACTGAACTCGGAGAGCAACCTCGTTTTTAATTTCTTAGAGAGCACTTCCCCTGTGGCTTCCAAGTACCCTCTATGATTCCTAATTAACCCCAATCGTCACTGTCACCTTTGCTTCCCCCATATCTTAATACCAGAAGATGCTTCTGGAAAACAAACAGCTTCTTGGATCAGGATCATATGTGTGGCAGCAGAAGGTGCTTCTACGAGGCGTGCACACTCAGGCAAACTGTTCTGTTACTTCAAGCTGTGTCCTTTCTGTTTGTTGATTTCTGGGCACCGACTTGATGCCAGGGCACTGACTGTCTTGAACTTTACTAAAGAGACATCTAGTGGGGCTGAAGTAGAAAGCTGTCACTCTGAGTTCTACATCCCGAGGAGTGTAAGCTTCAGTGCCAAGAGGGACCTCTAGTGTTCTGCAGAAAGTCCAACTCAATCACACTGAAGATTCTTCCAATGTCATTTCCCAGTTTCCAAGTGTCAAACAAGAGTGTATTTTTATTCACAGTTTGCCATTCTCTCTATGAAATACAGAGGCAAAGCCTATTCAGGATTTCTAGCTAGGTATTTTCAAGTGGCTGAATTTAAGTAACTTCCCGGTACAGGAAATGTGTCCTAGTGGAGCACCAGGAATACGCTGTCTCCAACATCCTGAAATGACACCAGATCTAATTTACTGAGCATTTACTGTGTGCCCTGCCCCAGGGCCTGGCTCAGTACTATTGGCAGTGCTGCTTTTAATCATTAACTGCACTATTTTTTTTCTCCTTGTTTTTCAGATGAAAAATCCAAGACACAGGAAGGTTAAGCAACCAAGTTGAGGTAACAATTGAGTGGCAGGGCCCGACCCTGATCTCTTATCTGAGTCCAGAGCCCATGTTCTTTCTTTCTTTTTTTTTTTTTCTATCAGAATATTTTTTCTTAAATAGCTTTATTGAGATTTAATCCACATATCCTATAATTCACCCATTTAGCGCATACAATTCATTGACTTATTATATTTATGGAGTTGGGCAACCCTTACTATAATCTCTTTTAGAACATTTTTATCAGCCCACAAAGGAACCCTGAGCCCATTAGCTATCACTCTCTAAGGCAATCAGGTTTTTTTTAAACCACTTTGTTGAGGTATGACTGAAATGTAGAAAAACTATACATATTTAATGCATACTGGCTGCTGAGTTTGAGAATAAGTATACACTTGTGAAACCATCACCACCATCGAGGCCACAAACATTATCCATCACCTCCCCAACTTTCTTCCTGCCCCCTTTATTACTGTCGCTATCATCATTACTACGACTGTGGCAGACACCCTTCTCATAAGATGCACCCACATAGTGAATTTTAAGTATAAGATTGTTGGCTACAGGTACTATGCTGTATAGCTGATAACCAGAATTTATTCATTGTAAAAAACAAAAAATGTATACCCTTGACCATCACCTCTCCATTTCCCACTCCTCCCAGCCCCTCTGCTTCCATGAACTTGACCATATTATTTCACGTGTAAGGGAGATCGTCCCAGTCTTTGTCTTCCTGTTGCTGGTCCAAGCCTGTATTCTTAACCCTTACACTTGCATACATCTGGAGTAGGCTAAAAGGTCACATTTCTCCCGCTCACTCTCTTCGTCTTCTTCATTCATTTTTCTCCCCCTCCTGCCCTTCCTCCCTCCCCCAACTTCTTTCACTCCTTCTAGCCTTCTCTTTATTATTCTGAGCTAGCAAATGTATCCATTTTCCATCAAAAGCTTGGTGACATTTGCAATGGGAGTGGATTTGTTTTTTTCAGGGTTGTGCTTATAATGGCATTTTTTGACAGCCCACGGGAATTGGCATGTTTTGTCTTGACACCACTAAATACTCTCCCCATGAAATCAAAGCAGATTTTTCTCGTGTCACTGCTGGGTAATGGCTTTTCTTGGGTGGTGTCCAATCCAGAGAACTGATGCTATTTTATTCCCCTGATGAAAACTGTTATTTGGCTCTTTCCAGCTCTTAAATTATCCTGTCTTAGCATCTCCATCTCAGCTGAAGAGGTAAATTTGTTTTAAAGAATAGGGACTTTTTTTTTTTTTTTTTGCTGAAACTGAGGCATCAAGGTTGAGTGAGTGTTTTTTTTAGAATTTGATCATTCAAAGCCTTTTAGTTTATTACAGTGCCTGGAAACTCCTGGCTTTTCCAACCACAAATAGTTTTTGTCTTTATGTTTTTGCTTTTTTGTTTGTGTTTGTTTCTGTTTTTGTTTTGCACTAGACCTAGGAGGAAATTTTTCAGGACTTTCAGGAAAAATATATGATTTGGTCATACATAGGGAGGTTGTAGACGGGGTGGTTGAGGAGATACTCTGCACAGATCTTGCTGTTAGTGCGTAAGCAACTCTTCTGTCTGCCCAGCATCTTTCTGTTGGGAAATTCCCCTTCCACAGATGTTTGATGGTCTGTCACTCACACAGAGATTTTCCTGAGGGTTAGGCATCTGAGTCAGACAGGACAAACTTACCTCATCTCTCTGATACAGTAATGTGTCTTCAGGTGGACATCTAACTCAATCAGAGCCATTCAAATTCAGATTAGGGGCTGTCAGAGAAAAGTTCCCTCCTGAAGGCTGCAAGAGCAAAGAACCTTTTAAGTCTGTACCTACTGAAATAATCTGTGCTGCCAAGTAGAGAACACTTGCTTAAGGAGGAATGAAGGAGAGCTTAAAGGCAGAGATGGAGCAATTACATCTTAATGACATAATCTGATGTCCTGGATCCAGCTATGCCTGAACTCAAAACTATTCCTCCTCATCTTTTCAAGTATAAGAACAAATAAAGAGACATTTGGGGCAAACTAATTTGAGTTGGGTATTTGTGATTTGCAACTGACTGTCTTCATTGACACAACATGTACAGAAATTTCTGGTCAAACAAACAGGAAATGAACAAATAGGATTCATTTACCTTCAGTATCAGTACTCTTCCAGGGAAGATCTCATGAGGGCCAGTAAATTGTCTCCTGGCATCTACTATGAATAAACAAAGACTTTGCCTTGTTCCCGCCCTTTGGCCATCCATACAGAGTAACTGAAAGTTTTACTCTGTCTCCTGGATCTTCTCCATCCACCCTGCGCAGGCCATGTCTGTTTAACTAAGAACACAGTTGTTCTGATCACAATTTTTGATAAAAATATTAGTGAAGTCTAAGTCATGACACTGGCTCTCAAACTACTTGGTACCAAGGACATCTTTTTCTTTTCCCTGTGAAAGATTTAGCTTACCAAAACATCATACTAAATAATTATGGATTTGTTTTCATTATATGGAATAAATCAACATATAAAAAGCAATGAATCAGAAGAGCTTGTCATTTGCTAAAACCAGCATTTCCACACCAAACTGAAATAATTCCTGCTATGAACAGCAATTTGAGTGTAATGCTATAGTTTAGAATTTTTGCAATATTGCATACACTGTAAATATATCATAAATATCGCATATGAAAAATATAAATATATATATATACACATATACCTTTGCCTTTGGAGACTCCTGATTGAAAATATCTGACCTATTGAGGGTTGGCACTATGTTAAGTGCTAGGAAGGTGCGTGGCATCATGCTGTCCTCCTGGAATCCACAGTTCAGTTTCATTCCTCCCTCCACAGAAAGTTTACTGTTTATCAAGCAGAATTCCTTGAGATACAAAGCTGAAGGAGACATGGTCTCTACTCCCAAGGAATTTACAGCTTGATGGACAAGAAATGGAACTAACACCCTCAGGCCACTAAATGCTGTAACAGATCAATGTGTATCTGACACGTTAGATTAACTAGGATTCCACGAGAACATTGCTATAGCCTGCGGCCAATCTGCTGTCCTCAGTTCTTTTCTCTCCCGTGACTGCGGAGGAAAAGCTGACACTGCCCGCCCGCACGGTGATCACTACCGCGCAGCTGCAAGCACGTGCGCATGCGCCACGGACCAGTGAAGAATGTAACAAGATGGTGATGGCGTGCAGGAGGCACCGGGTGTTAATGCAGGAGGCATGGTTTGTTATGGGCTGGTGCCAAGCCCCGTAAGTTAGTTATGTTGGGCTTTGGGGATGATGTAGTTAGGGTATTACACAGATTGGTAGGGCCCCACTTGAGACTCACCATCACCTTATGGGACGTCACCACAACACCGTAGGTCTGAGTGGGTTTCCATGAGGCACGGGGATTCCCGAGAATCCTTGTCTGTTGGATCGCTCCCCGTTCTGACTTTCCCAGTGTGGTCCTGGTGAAAATGCAACCCTTGTGGTTATCCCATTCACTTCTTATTTCTGCAAGGTTTATGTTTGAGGGGCTCATTTCACCAAGCCTCCTATCTAATCATCTTCAGGATTCTTTCGAGCACAGGAGGGACCCCACTTCACCCTGGGCAAGGTTAGGGAGGGCTCCTGGAGGAAGTGGTGGTTACATGATGGAGAAGAATGGATAGTCCCAGTAGGGAAATCCTCAGGCTCAGGAGTGTGAAATAGCAGGGGGCCTTTTGAGCAAGGGGAATAGATAGGCAAAAAAAAAAAAAAAAAAAAAAAAAAAAAAAAAAAAGAAAAGAAAAAGAAAAAGAAAAAAGAAAGTTTGGAGAATTAGGCACAAGGTGGTATCTTTGTGTATATGGAGAGATGCTGAAGGACTGATGTCAAGGGAGTAAAATCAGAGCTGTATTTAGGTTACTGTGACGTCAGGGTGGAGGAAGGAT
The DNA here is from genome assembly GCA_004024625.1 of Mellivora capensis. Classification (NCBI taxonomy): domain Eukaryota; kingdom Metazoa; phylum Chordata; class Mammalia; order Carnivora; family Mustelidae; genus Mellivora; species Mellivora capensis. The sequence continues at coordinate 24,093 of PISX010014177.1, read as the reverse complement.
TATGTGTGTGTGTGTGTTGGGAGTGATCTGGGAATGAGTATTGAAACCATTAGAAGGCCAGAGATGATATCAGTCATGTGGACAGAGGAGAGCCAACAGGGCCTGAGCCAAGGGACAAGCAACAAGGATGAAGAGATTTAGAGGCCAAATTAGAGAGTGGATCTGGAGAAGTTGAGAGTCCTGAGAGGTCTGAGAAGGACACAAAAGCAGCTTTTCCAGAAGTGTGCTGTGGACTCAGGCTCTCTAGATGGTGTAAAAGAAAAATTATTAGGATACTTGTTAAAGACCAAAAGGAAGACTTTATCAAGAGAAACTACTGCAATGGGAGCTTCCCAGTAGGGGAGAGAGATCAAGTTTGATTCCAGATACAACACGGAAAAATAGAAATGTACAACCATGGAGCAGAGTAGGGGTCAGAGAGAAAACATCAAGCCTAGGGCTATCTGACCAAACTGATGTGATAGGGCTCAGATGGGAAGGCAGGCCAGTACGATCAGACATGGGGGTGGGGGGTGAAGAATTTGATCAGACATTAAGGGTGATCAGATACCAAGGGTGAGGGATTTTTGCTGAACTGACACAGCAGGTGTTTTCCTAAAACTGCACTAAGTGAACAAAGGACAGAGGGAGGACTTAGAGGAGCCTACCCCAAGTTTGGTCAAAGGAGAGAGCTTTGTCAATGGCATTAAATTAAAACAAATAGGAGAGATATTCCGAGGCCCTCACAGTTCCCAAGACTGTAGTATCTCTCCTGCTGGTCAGTTCACCCCCATGGCAGCCTTCTCACCTGATCACCTATGAACTCACAGAGGTGCTACTGAGGCCAGGGAGGACTCCAGGGAGGTCCCTCGGTTCTCACTTGGCAGGTCACTATTGGCCTTTGGAAGAGCAGTTCGGGAGAGAGCAGGAAGTAAGGGCAGACAAGTATAAAGACCCCTGGAAGGACTTGAGGTAGAAGGTGGCCAGGTGCATAAGAGAAAGCAATTCTTTCTTTTTTTTTTTTTTTTTTAAGATTTTATTTATTTATTTGACAGACAGATCACAAGTAGGCAGAGAGGCAGGTAGAGAGAGAGAGAGAGAAGGAAGCAGGCTTCATGCTGAGCAGAGAGCCTGATACAGGGCTCGATCCCAGGACCCCAGGATCATGACCTGAGCCAAAGGCAGAGGCTTTAAGCCACTGAGCCACCCAGGTGCCCGGAAAGCAATTCTTTACAACTGTCTGCAGGAGACTATGGTGGAACCATTTGACTCATGGTTACTGTCAGAAATTCTGTAACAATTGCCATCATGAGTGTAGAGATCTTAAGAGAATACATACCTTATAGCTAGGTACCTTGAATAGCACCTCTTAGATCTTTAAAACACACAGACTTCAGGAGCTATCAGTTCCCGAGTAGAAAGGCGGACATGAGGAAAAACTCGACTCTCCCCTTAAACTCATGTCTTTGTCCAAGTCAGGAAGACTTGCAGGCCCATAGATTCATTCCTCTTTGCATTGCCACCCTAGAAGCTCATAGGAAAGTTTTCTCGGTACATGAAGAAATCGTGTTCTGGCAGCTATATCCTGAGTAATCACTTTTGAGATAGAACTATTTTTTTTAGCTGGAAAGGCTATATTTGAATTTCATCAGCTGCTTTCCTAATGATTATTAGAATATTTTGGTAATGGCACCAGCTGCAGGAAAAGTCGGGGTGCTACCTAATCTTTCTTTAATGAGGGAGATTTTTGCCTCAGGCAAGATGATATTTATTTAATCCAGATATGTCTCTCTGGGTGTTCCCCAATTCCGCCAGGCTTATGGATCACCCCAGCCATTGGTATTCAAATAAAAATGGTTTAAGGCCCCATCACATGCACAGAAAGGGAAATCCAGCTACACTTGTACCCACTGTCTGGGCAAATTCTGTGGGCTGGGGTGGGACGGAGGTAATTCTTCTAGGCTTTCTGCCTCTACTAAATTCTCAATCTTCTATCTTGCCTCATGTGGTTTTTCTTTTCTCAATCTCGAACACAGTTACCTTTTCCTTCGATGCCATTTGCATATAGCCTGTTTTTTTACAAAAAGTTTGAGACAATGGGGATTGTGTTGCCTCAGAGCATGGCAAGTTCTTTAAAACTAAATAGGAGATATTTTTATTGATTTCTAGATTGAGATATTCCCAGCTCTTCCCACCAGTGTGAGAGTTTATCTTGAGCTCTCTTCTCCTGGGCCCTCAGATTTCATTTTTCTGGACTCCTCCCTCCTGCCTTATGCCTTTATCTACCTGTTTCTTCTATCAGCTTATTCTGTCCCCACCATCTCAGTCTGCCCTTGGAAACTTATTTTGCTTATATTATTAGGCAGAAAAATATACTTTTCTTTGGCTTAATGGTCTTCCTTTGAAAAACATTACTCTTCCACAACCAAATGGCTCTTGAGGACATTTTGCTAAGTGAAAGATGCTTTCTCCTCAAGAGAAATTTCATCGACAGCTTTAGAAATAAAATTTTATTTCCTTGCTATATTAAAATATGCCATACCCAGATTTTAGTACTGGCTTATCAGCATTACTTTTATAGTATTACCAAAATAAAGCTATAATTTGAAAATTGCTGAGTAAGGAGATATAATACTCAGTATGGCCAGATTTTATGTTCTTGTTTTTCCCATCTTCGACCATTTCTACATATTGCTTCTTTTGGCTGAGATCCTTTCCCATAAGCAGGGTGGTCATCCTCTTAGATTTTTTTTTTTCCTTCTTTTCTTTTCTTTTCTTCTTTCCTTCCTTTCTCCCTTTCTTTCTCTCTCTCTTTCCCTCCCTCCTGTCCTTCTTCCTTCCTTTCTTTCCTTTCTTTCCAGGGCACTGTTAGTTAGCTGGTGCTGGGTGGTAAAATAAAATAATAGACCCGAGGTTCCATCTGATATGTACAAAAAAGAATTGTAAAGAGGTAAAGTGCTTGCTTACTTGCTTATCATATTACAGACGGAAATTCACACATGGAACCAAAATCCAGGAACACAGTCCAAGATGAAGTTGTTTCTGGATTTGAATCGTAAAGGTTTTTGGTCTCCCTGTTACATTTTGAGACTTAAAAGCTCTTCCTTCAGATCTTATTTGAGAAACAAGAGTTGATTCTTCATGGCTTTAATGTTGACAGCAATTCCATAAGTTATTTGAAAGTGGCTTGCATTTTCTACTTGATCATGTAGTCCCGTCTCACATCACATCTTGGAGAGATTTTTTTTTTTCTTGTTTGCATAGTTTGCTAAGAAGTTCCCAGGTCAGCTTTGGTACATATTATCCTCATGGAGGCCTCCCACTAGGTATACTTCTAATCTTCCAAAATGGACATGATCTGAAAACAAGTGTATGTGGTTGATGAACTGAACAAGTCCCGATCCATCCCTGTGAGAGCCATCACTATGAATCAACCAGCATGTCAGTTTCAGGATCCCCATGGGACTTCACATAGTGATGTCATCAGACAGGAGAGGTGCCTCCAGGGGTACACCCTGTACCAAGCCATGGGTGGACTGCCCTAGCCCAACTCTTCAGCCCGCAACTGTGGGGCCATACCTGAGGTATACATCTGCTTAGCATTACATTTCTTATCCAGATGTCTCCTGGTTTTACCAGCTTGAGTCATAGAAATATGGAAAAATCTCTGGGAATCTTTCATCTGCATAATAAGTACGAACTCAGCACCCTTGAAATTGCCCTTAGTCATCTCTGCACATTTCCCATGAGGGTTTTCAAGTGTCACAGAGCAGTTATTTGGTGGCCTCCCACGCTTATGCTCCCATCATCATTGATATGTCAGCTGTTTTATCATAATAAAGATAGTAAACGTAGCAGTTGCTTCTATGTGCTGGGAATAATCCCATAGCCGTATGCATAATAAGTCATTTAATCTTTACAGCCATATTATGAAGTAGGTCCTGTTGTCCCCGTTTTACAGATGAGGAAACTGAAGTTCACTCAAGTGTCAGCAAGGGAATCCTAGAACCCGGAGTCCTTGCCCTTAACCACTTGGCTTTTTGCCTATTGTAGTCACTTAAGTGTTGACTTTAAACTCTGTGGATGAGAACACAGCCTTGACATGAGTCAGACTTGGGTTTGAATCCCAGCTCAGCCACTTACTTACTATGTCATCTTGGCAAGTTATATAACTTCTTTGGCCTACAGTATTCTTATCTATAAATGGAGATAATACCACATACTTTCCTCACGAGAGGACTGTGGATATTAAGTATAATAGTGTATTCTAACAACACGAAGTGGAATCCTTGGTGTGTTGTAAGCATGCAATGAATGTTAGCTTTGAATATAATAGCCTTGGTCACCCTTTATGCTAATATTCTTTTTATAGATGAGCAAACTGAGACTTGGGCAAGTCAAAAACCTGCTCAAGTTTAAACAGCCTTGGAGAGGCCATGAAGGCTTGAAACTTAGCTCTGGGACACCAAAGTCTGTGTTCTTTCCACCCGTACTATATTTAGCTACATGGCGTCACTGCCCATCAGCTCTATGGGTGCTAAGGACCATGTGGAAGGTGCTTTGTGGGATGTGGTTTTGATCAAGAAGGAGTTTCTACCCTGATCTGACCTATAGTTACCTGTGATAAGAGCCACGTGTGAGAAGTTCCAAATGAACAGAACAAATGACGTGTGACTAGAGTGCTGAGCAGTGCGGGCCATGTGACTGTGAGCTCAGTCATTTCTGGGTAGTCTCACACTTTTGGCTGAGTGCCTGACTCTTCATTTCACCTCTTGCTGTGGAACTCTTGTTTTTCCTTTAAACCCAAGAGTCCAGCTCCACGTGTAACATGATATCATGTAAATGAGGGTAATCTTGGAAGGCAAGCTGCCTGTCATACTATAGTTGCTTTGTGGCTCTAACGAAAACCACATGCTTCATGGTATTTTTAGACTAGTTAATATCAGCAGGTCTGCAGCATTTTTATTTAGATATTGCTGTTCCAGCTGTGCTTCCTCTAGTCACTTCAAGAAACCTCAGAATCTCTACCAGACCATAAGCTTTCAGGAGATTAGAGAATTGAAAGAAAATGACCACCGCTTTCCTCTGGGCTCTCCTGGTTTCCACAAAGAGTTTGTATTTGCTTCCCTGAGTCTCTGTGAAAGGAAGATATGGCTGACCAAGGGGCCTGCTTTCAAAGAATGGTGGAACCAATAACAAGGTGGGAAAAAGGATGAGCAATGACATGAGTTTTTTCTGAATGAAAGAGAAGAGAGTAGAAAAGGGGAAGATGGAAGAATGGGGATGTCCAATACCTTGCTGAGTTCTTGATATTGACTGGCATGGTATAGGCTTTTTGTTATGGTCTGTTTGCTTTTGTTTGTTTTATTGTTTTGAGAAAGGGAAAATCATTCTAGTCCATTCTTTCTTTTTAAATTAACATTTAATGTATTATTTGCCCCAGGGGCACAGGTCTGTGAATCGTCAGGCTTACACACTTCACAGCACTCACCATACCACATACCCTCCCCAATGTACATAACCCAGGCACTCCCTCCACTGCTCCCCCCAGCAACCCTCAGTCTGTTTTGTAAGATTAAGAGTCTCTTATGGTTTGTCTCCCTCCCTATCCCATCTTGTTTCATTTTTCCCTTCCCTACCCCCTCCAGCCCCCTACTCTGCCTCTCAACTTCCTCATATCAGGGAGATCATATGATAATTGTCTTTCTCTGATTGACTTATTTCACTCAGCATAATACCCTCTAGTTCCATCCATGTCATTGCATATGGCAAGATTTTATTTCTTTCATTTCTTTTGATGGCTGCATAGTATTCTATTGTATATATATATACCACATCTTCTTTATCCATTCATCTACGATGGCATTCTGGTACATTCTTGAGCCCTCTTTGAAGTCATTTGAATTTCTAAATTTGCTTCTTTCAGAGAAAGTCTTTATTTCTTAGGCAAGGTCCTTAAATTACTTTTCTCCTCAACTAAATTGTACCTCTCTTTCTCTACCCAGAATTAAATACCCAATGTCTTGTGGCCAGAAAAATAAAAATGCTTCTTTTCTCCCCCTAAAGAGAAATTGAGACAGGACTTTGATTTCAAATCTAATGATGTCAATAGGAGTAGTGCTCTCTGTCCATAGGGTAGGAATTTGTGGATTCAAGGGTGGTTGAAGGGCCCACTGTCTTATGCCTGGCAGGCTGGAGGGAAAATGGGTTAAAAAAAAAAGGAACAATTGGAATCTCCCTGATGGCTAAGGATGATGAACATTTTTTCATGTGTCTGAGATACCACCTTACACCAGTTAGAATGGCCAACATTAACAAGACAGTAAACAATAAGTGTTGGAGAGGATGTGGAGAAAGGGGAACCCTCTTACACTGTTGGTGGGAATGCAAGTTGGTGCAGGCACTTTGGAAAACTGGAGATTCCTTAAGAAGTTAAAAATAGAGCTACCCTATGACCCTGCAATTGGACTACTGGGTATTTACCCCAAAGATACTGATGTAATGAAAAGAAGGGCCATCTGTACCCCAATGTTCGTAGCAGCAATGGCCACAGTTGCCAGACTGTAGGAAGAACCAAGATGCCCTTCAAAGGATGAATAGATAAAGAAGATACAGTCCATATTTATAATGGAGTATTATGCTTCCATCAGAAAGGATGAATACCCAACTTTTGTATCAACATGGATGGGACGGGAAGAGATTATGCTGAGTGAAACAAGTCAAGGAAAGAAAGTCAATTATCATATGGTTTCACTTACTTGTGGAGCATAAGGAATAACATGGAAGACATTGGGAGATAGAGAAGAGAAGTGAGTTGGGTGAACTTGGAGGGGGAGACAAACCATGAGAGGCTGTGGACTCTGAAAAACAAACTGAGGTTTTTTTTGGGGGGGTGGGGTGAGCCTGGTGGTAGGTATTATGGAGGGCACGTATTGCATGGAGCACTGGGTGTGGTGCATAAACAATGAATTTTGGAACACTGAAAAAAAATTAAATTAACAAAAAAGAAAGGAACGATTTAGGTCCTTCATAACAATGTCAAGGACAAAGACCTTTTTGCTGAGGCTTAGGTCAATTTATGACAAGCCCATGCAAATAATAGCTCAGAACCATCTGTTGGTAGAGGGTAGGACTGATAAGATTTTGCTTGGCATATGTTTTGTTTTGCTTTTGTTTTGATGTAACTGATATATTGTGAATGCATTGGGCCCCACAGCTACATACAGGAAATTGCCAAATTTTCCCCAGTATGACCACCTTGAAAATGTATGCTGCTCAATTTTCTTCCCCTTTCCTCTTTTGTAGTCTGGTCACTTTCACATTAAAAACAAAACAAATCTTAATTTGATAATTGTGACTCTTTAGGTAATAAAAGACTCAATAGAGTCTAAATCAAATCTTGGATCTCACATCCAGTTTAAAACTTCTTCCATTTCCATAGCATAGGCCAGATCCTTGGCTGGGGTCCTGAAATGAGGAAGGAGGGTTGATCTTAGGGTCTGCTTGAGCAGTATTCTTTCTGACTCACTCCCCCTCCTCAATTTGCTTTGTTGCCATTTTTTTCTTGAGGATTGGGGGTGGGGCAAAAGGGAAAGAAGGGTGAATCATCTTTTCATGTAGTTGGGGCTCTTTAATTCTTTCTTGGCTGACATTGCCAAGGTGTTAGGCCCTCCAGTACCCTTTTTCATGATGTGTATCTGTGGTTCCTCCCCTTTGGGACTTTGGCACTGTACTGGTTCCTGATATGGGTAGTACATTCTTCAGGTAACCTCTTGTGACCCTCTTTCCTCCTCCCATCTCCACTCCTGTCCCGGTGGTTGAATCTCCAGCTTCCTACTATGGGAGTCTCCTCGCTCTGGCAGGCCACTCTGTAGGGTGAAGTCTTTTTAAGACGTTTCAATACATATTCCATAGTGTCCACAAGGCTCATGAGGACTCGTGCATTCATGCTCCACCACATGGAAAGCATGTTCTCCTGCTGCTTCTGTCTTTGCCTGCCCTCTTGGGCAGCTTAAGGCAGACTTCTGCCTTCAGAAATGGTTGTTCCATTCAACTACTATGTCTCCATTCAACTACTATGCTGTGGTCTCCATTCAACTACTATGTCCTCAAGCCTTCAAGAACATGTGTCAGGCTCTCCAGTGATGAGAAGAGCCAAGTGATCTTTAGTCTTAGGAATTCTCTTCAATGAACTCCCTTTGGGAATTTCAAGATTCAAGTACCCAGATCAAGAAGCAGAGTATTATCAGAACTCAAAGCACCCTTCATGTTCCTTTCTAGTCTCTCTAGGGTAGATTAGGCTAGATTAGCCTAGTTCCATTTTGCCTCCTTTATATAGTCTCAAGGCAAAAGACTAGTTGGACTACCTTTTAGTGAGTTTTGATACCCAGTAGGTCCCTAGAGGAGGGAGGTGCTCGCTACTTATTGCTTTCACCTTAGCCAAAATGCAGATAGCAGGAGAAGTTCCATTTACACCTAATGGACATCTGTAAGTTGAAAGTTCATTAGGAGTGAACTTTCTGTGCTGACTCCACTTTGAGATTTCCTCGTGAGTTTTTCAGAAAAATATTTTCCAGATTGTCCTATCTCTGGGAATTAGTATTTTTTCTGAGAAGATGTCTGTGAATGTGTTTATGTCTGCTTCAGCAATTACTTGTTAGGTAAACAGAAAGTACTAGACATGTCTACATTAATGGGGAACTTTATAAATGGCTATAGTTACGATTTATTGAGCACATCTTCTTTGCTAAGCTCTATTCTACGTGTGTTTTGACTCTTTAAATCTTCACTACTTGTAAAACCTCACTATTATTATCAACATATCACAAATAAGGGGGCTGAGGCACAGAGAGGTTAAGAAATATGACCAAGGTCACACAGCTGGGAAAATGAGAGCCATATTCAAGGCCTGGTCACTTGGGTCCAGAGATGCTGCTTGTAGCCACAGTACTCTTCTACTCTGGGGTCCAGACTTCACTGGAATCAGTTCCCCCATCACTGATGAAGTGCCTCAGAGTATCCTTAGGCTGAATGACTCAGAGTTAGAGAAATGTATCACTGGGAAGGTGATGGCTTCTGCATCAGGATCGGGTCTTTTGGGTAGTCAGCTGGATTTTCAGTTTGATGTCATTGCTATGCAGAGTGGAAAGAATAAGGCATTGGAGACCTGAGAGCCTCTTTGGGAATATGCTTGTGCCCATGATAGAGACCCCATGAGAAAGTCCAATTTTTTAAATATTCTTCCTTAGGTCATAGGAAGAATCATGAGCAGTGTGCAGTTTTTTAAGAGGAAAATATGTTGTTTGTGTCTTGAATTACCCTAACTGTTCAGACAAGACCAAAACACCTCTACTCCTTTGAGTTGACACAATGTAGAATGAAAGATGCTTGATTGAAGTGTGGTCAACTCCACATTAACCCGTTGTCTGAGCCCAGGAGAAGGGAGAAGAACCCATTAAAAGGGGGTTGACTGGGAGTTCCCAGTGGTGACCAGTGAAGAGGGGTGGGACCCATGGCAGAATGGGAAGAAGAGGGTGCTAAGAAGCAGATTCCAAGTAGAGAAGTAATGTGAAATAAATCTCCCCCTTCCAATACATTCTTAGAAAATCTGACCCGTAGGAGCGGAGGAGGAGGAAAGGAAGATACTTGGGTTAGATCTTTCTCCACTAAAGACAAATAGGACTGTTCCTTGGTCACATGGTTTCAAAGACAGCAAGTCAGAGCAAATCTTTTGTCACTCTTTGAGTGACACAATGGGATTGAGGGGTGTGCCAGATCAGCAAGGGCAGGAGAAGATCAGGCATCAAGCTCTGTTGCGGGTCCTGGCTGCAGTGTCACAGGTAGGTAGGTGGCAGACAGTGTCCACAAGGAAAGAGAGCAGCCTCAGCTTTAAGGGAAGGTGGAGTCTGGGCTAAAGGGGGGAGTTCTGGCCATGAGGACAACTGCAAGTCTTAGGCACAGCAACATGGAAAAATATCCTGGAGCATGCTCTTAAAACCTCTGCTTTCTCATGCATCAACTTTCATCTCAGGACCATACAAATAACAACAGAACAATAATTACCAGTCTCCATTCACTTTTTAAATTTTTTCATTCACTTTACTAATATCTACTGGATGCTTCATACGCATTTTGTCTTGCACGAATCCCTAGAGATATTGTGCCATTAGAAGGACATGATTTCTGCCTACAGAGTTCATAGTCCACGGGCATGATCTGGCAAACCAACGTAGTAGTGTCGTAAGTGCCTTGATTGGATAAGCACAGATGCTCTTGGCTCACAGGAGGACACGAAACCTAAACTTTAACTGGGGGGTGAGGGTGGTGTTAAAGAAGACTTCCTAGAGGAAGTGGCATCTATAGGGAAGCCTGGAAAGTGGAGGCGGGGCGGGAGATTGTTTCGCAGATGAATCTTGACTCCACTAAGAACCAGAGACAAAAGGGGCCCTTGAGTGGCCTGATAGGCCTGATGAGGACTCTGCTAGCTGGAAAGAGCTAGAAAGCAGAGGCAGGTGTCAGGGACAGAGCACGATGGGCTTTATAACCAGCCCATGAGGAGTGCTGCCATTTTACAGCTGAGGCCAGCGAGCTCACAGGGTTCAGCCATGTGCCCGGAACCACACAGTACAGGTGGCAGAACGGGAATTGGATTTAATTCCTCAGCCCGGAGACAGAACTCTCTCTACATCACTCCTGGGCATCTTTTTTTTTTTTTCAAACATGGGGAAAAGTCTAATTAAAATTTGCATCCAAATAAACAATGTCTCCATCTCCAGTAGACTCTTCTGCTTCATTTTGACTCCCAAATCATTGCATCCTCTCAGGATTAAAGAGATTGAAATGCATTAAAGAATATTCTTCTCTGATCCTGATGGAGGCAGCAAATCACTGAGAACACAGCTCAGTGCTCAGGCGTAAAGTCCTCACGAGCAAAAGTTTGGAAGAGCCAGGCCACATTTGTATTCCAAGTGAGAGAGAGTCTAGAGAGAAAAATGCACAGCAGTTTCTTTCATAAAATTTTTAAAAGGACTAGTTTGTTCATGACCTTGGTTGATTAGGGTCAGAGACTTGATGTGATAATGCTGAATATATCAGAAAAATCTATGTTTGCTCACTGGCCCATGTTCCTGACTAAGCTAACTTTTCTGGATTTAACCCTTGAGAAATGGATGTTGATTTGAAGGTGTGTGTGTGTGTGTGTGTGTGTGTGTGTGTGTGTGTTTGCCTTTTGCTACTCTTCCTAGTTTGGGACAAAATCCAACATAATTGTGGCATTTAACTACCGTTAAGTGAAAAAGTTTATTGAGAACAATGAGCGTTGTCATACCTCGTAAGAACTCACAGTACTTCCATCCGGATGCCTTCTTCTTGGCCACACATCTGATGATGACAGTCTTTCCATTTCATCACTGAACTTTGGACTTCCGTCACCCTATGTCTTATTCCTGGAGGCACTGCAGACACCAGCCTGTCTCAGACAAAATTGAGAAATGGGCAAAGAATGTTGTTAAGGCCGTCAACCTTCTTTTCTTCCTCTGCGCATGGGGCTTCACGGTCAGTAGCTTAGGCGCCTGTCACCACACTCTATCTCTATCCTCTCCCATCAAAATGAAGACCAAGAAGAAAGCTCAAATTTAATTATCGGAAGAGAGGCAAGAGTAACTATGATGTTAACAGTTTACACTTAGATAGGGCTGACTATGTGCAAACACATGGTACACAGAGTTTTGTGTATGTTGGCTCAGTGAGTTACTCCATTCCCTGCACTAGAGAGTAAAATTTTCCCTCTATGTTACCAAGAAGTTTGTTTAGTTACCCAAGGTCATGTCATTAGAAGGTAGTGGATCATGGTTTGAATCCAGGAAGTCTGGTTTTGCCCATCTCTTAGTTATTATATTAGGAGAATGAGAAAGCTGCATTGACCAGGATGTTGAAGGCACTGCTAGATACTATATGTGGTATTTTACTTAATGCTCTAACTAGCTTTTGATATAAGGCGCTATAACCCCAAATAGCAAAAAGGATGGTAAGAGGATATGAGACGTGCCAGGATTTCATAACTAGCAAGTGGTGGAGCAGGAACTGGAGCCATGGTCTGAATGATTACAAATTCCACGTTCCATCCACAATGAGCATTCCGGGATTCAGGCCACCAATCACAGATGGTCTGTCTCTTCAGATTTTGTACTTTAGATATATATTTAATATCAGAGTATTAAGTTCGATTACTGCAGCCATGGTCATTTGGGGTGGAACTTTGGGTAGCCATGAGGAGGCAGGAGAAACAATGTATTTGGGAGTTGGGGGAATGGGCACTGAGACATTCTTGGATATAGAAGTTACAGTTTGTAGGATGGTGACCACTTGGCCATCCTAGCAAACCAGTCTCATCTAGAAGCTGCTTCTTTCCAGTTCTAGCCACTCTATTTGCCTATCTTTACCCCCGAGTTCACAGCCTTCCCATAGCGGCCTTGTCTGAAGCTAAATTCACCTTCTTTACATTCTTACTCAGGTTTAATACTGTCACTTAAGCTAGAAACACCCTTTCTCTTTCACTTGTCACATGTAGTCAGTCCTTGGGTTCTATGGATTCTGCCTCTCACATACCATCACTCGTCCTGTCTTCACTAGGTCATTCATCGTCATTTGCCTACAGGATCATAGTTGTCTCCCAAGTGAGCTCCTCACTCCCGATTTCTCTCTTCTCTAAGGTGCAATCATTGTGCCTCCAGAGTAATTGCCCTAATAGAGAAATCTGATTAACTCACTTTCTTGTTCAAAATCCATCAGTGGTGGGCCCCAAGCGCTTATGTAATGTTTCCTTGAACTTCAGGTGGTGGTCTTTGGTAAGGTGCTTTTGGAGCTGATGGGGTCTCTTAGACATTTTAAAAAATCCTTTTTTAATTTTAAGGATATTTAAAATGTAAGTAGATGCATCTTCTAGGTCATTTGATGACCACTTGTAACCTGCAGGCAAATAGCTCTATTTTTATTCTCCCAGGTTATTGAGAACAGAAGTGTACTTGACACATAGGCAAGGATATGGTGGCTGTGACATCACCACCGTCTCTTTTGATGGCAGTTTCATGCTAGTTTGACAGAAAGGAGGATTGGATGAGCTGAGTCATTACTTAGCTCATGGTCATGTAGGCATGCTGAATTTAAAGTAATGTGCATGCTTTTAGTGAGTGCCATATTCACATGCCAGTAGCGATGTGGTTTCCGTTAAACAATAACATCCATCGCATTAAGTGAATTTTGTTAATTTGCATTAGATTGGGTTTACTTTATATACAATTATTTTGGTTTTATTGTTGTATAAATGTTGTTTACATTGGGAAATGAGACCTGGTTTATGTTTGTATACATTTGGATAATGTTGTAAGAAGAACAAGTTGTTGATACTAAGAATATTCAATAAATTCTTGTAACACTGAGCCGCACAATTTTCCACCCCAAGTTCAGGAAATACTGACCTGTGGGATCACATGCCAACTCCTCACAAGAGCACGTGAAGTCCTTTGTATCTCGTCTCCACTACATTTCAGCCTCCCTCCCGCACCATTCCCCACGCCTGCTCCTTCTTCCTTGACTAGAGCACCTTGACAGTAGAGATGGTTTCTTACTCATATTTGTACCTGTGAGCAGGACAACGAATGAAGCAATGAATGAATGGACATGTGATGGAAGGCAAGAGGAAAAGGAAGGCCATTCCACAGACTTAATGGCCAACGTTGAACATTATTTTAGATAATCAGGTTCCTCGTTTGACTCCAGGCTAGGACGCATTCCAGCCTCTCTTATCTCGTCCACCACAATTTTATTACTGAGTAAGTCATTTATAGGCAGGGCAGGGATGATGGAGGGAGAGGGGGAGGGGCGGCAGTGGAGTGGGGGGAGTAAGGGAGAAAGAGTCAAAACTAACACCCACAGGGCAAGATCAGATGCAGCCCATATCCCAAGGGAAGGAGTCATCTCCACATGGTGTTTTCAACTTGGAAATTCTCAGAGGATCAAAGAGAGGCTGTTCACATCACTGTTAGTCCCAGAGCATATCCACTGTTCCTTTCCCTCCCCTTTTTAGCTTCCAAAAGTGGAATGATTCATTTGAACAGACTCTTATGTGTACTTTATTTTTAGTCCAGGAAGTATTTGCTTTAAATTCTGGTGTACGGAATGTGAGTTTGGATCAGTTGACAGTCAGGGGCAGACGGAGGGCCCAAGTACCACAGCCAACAAAACTGTACAGGTTTTTGTGCCCCCTCAGGTCTCTGTCACTTCCAGAATTGGATTTAGTCAGTTCCTACTTAGTGAGGGGCAGTCAGTGGTAGTGGGTTTCTCTATAATATCATTCTCATGAGGAGGATTTGGGTGCACTATGTAACCAGTCTCATTCCCTAACACAGAAAAACTTCCTTCTTTTCTTTGCCTCCTTTATCTCCACCATTCAAGAATGACCTCATGTGCCCGGCACCATGCTAAGTCTGTCTAGCCACTGATCCTGAACAGACACAACAAATTTATGAAATAGGTTCTTCTCGTGGCTGCCTAAAATTTTATGTAGAGATAATCTGGTCGTGACAAAAGAGACTGTCAGTCTTTGTGCGTTCCTTCAAAATTTGCCTTCTGATACTGCATCTGGAGATGAGGAGACCCGGGTCCTCCCAGCTCCGTGACATGGGGCAAGTCATTTGCCTCTTCTGACCTCAGATTTTTCCTCTATAAAACGATGATGGGAAAATACCTGCTCTTTTTTTAGATGAAGGGCAGCGATGAGGACTAACATGGAAACAAGATTTGTGTGAAAAGAGCAATCAATTATATCAAGTACTAAACAAATTTAGGGAAGGTTATCGCTCTCAACATGCCTTTCCCCCACCCCCTCATTAGACCATTATGTCTACTATAAATGAGGTGATTAATAAGTAAGGCATTAGCTCCATAGTGTTCAATAGTGAACATCCTCCCTCATTCTACCAGATAAACGTACTCCAAGAGAATGAGCCTGGAGACGGACCCCACTTTCACCACTCTGGGGAGCACAGAGCTGAGGGTACACACGCACACAGTGGGCAGAGGGGACACGATGGGAAGGCCCATCTCTCTTTTGTCTTCTGAGCTGCATAGATAGATGGAAAACAACCAAATGTGAACTGCTGAAACTTGCCAGTGTCCCTTGCCTGAGCACCTTCCCAAGGACGGCAGCTCTTCAAAAGAATGAAACAAGCTCCCAGAGATTTTTTGATGAGTTATATAGTTTGTCACTGCACCTAAGTGATAAGACAAAGCCATCCTCTGCCTTCGGGGAGCTGTATGTAAACACTGGGCTCTGCGTCACAGTGATAACTCGGTTAGTTAGTTAGTTCTTTCCTGCCCCCCACCCAACCCCACCCCAGCTTCACAGCTGCCTTCTGGTGTGTCCACCCACATGCACACATGCACACTGGGGAGGAAATGTGAGTGCTTCAGTATGGAAATAAAGGCTTTCCCTGTGATGTAAATATCCACTTTGTTCCCTGGTTCCTTGCCTTTAGGAAATGCTCATTTCCCCTTCAAGGGAAGAGACCTACCCTGTTGGTAATGGAAAGCACTTTCCCATTGCCATCTTGAACCTCATATTCAGGCTATTCCATTCATTCATTCACTCATTCATTCACTCACTCACTCACTCATTTGTAAAGTGAGGGCCTACTAGGTACCAGATACTGCTCCAAGTGTTTGTAGTAAAGTATGAACAAGAGAGACAGGCTCCCTTCTTTCATGGAGTTTATATAGGCAGTGAGAGGACACAGTCAATAAAACAAACTAGTACGTGTACGAAACCACCTCAGACAGTGAATGAGAGGGAGTGACTTTGGCAGAGAATGACCAAGAAGCAGGGGATATCTAGGAAGGCCTCTCTGTGGAAGCGCATTTGAGCTGAGACCCGAGGACAAGGGGATCTGGGACAGAGCATTCCGTGTCAGGGAAACATCAAGTGTGAAGGTGGAAAAGACCCATCGCACTTGTGGAGAAGCCAGCATTGGCTTTGCTGACACAGAATAGCTGGGTTTTCTGCTCCCTACACAGTGTCACCGGTGGGGGCCCACTGAGGTCAGGACATGGCCAATCTGCTTCTCTGCTGCTTTCCCCCTTTTCCCCCTTACAGGGCTCTTTCCAGCAAAGAGAGTAACACAGATGCTATAGGTGGTTTCAGATTACTCCCTTTCCTCAATTACCCCTATTTCTAGCGAGGTCCCCTAAACCTTTGCAGAGATCTCTGTCTACAATGCTTACTGAAGCCAATACTGGTACACAGTTATTCCTAACTCCTTCTCCACCTCTTCCTCTACTAGAAATTGTGACCTTTAATCTTCATATACAGACCTCAGGTCTGGGAACTTATAATGGGATTTGAGAATGCCCATTTGAGGCACCTGGGTGACTCAATCATTTGAGTGTCTGACTCTCGCTTTTGGCTCGGGTCATGGCCTCAGGGTTGTGGGATCGAGCCCCACATCAGGTTCCACATTCAGTGAAGTCTGCTTGAGACTCTCCCTCTGCTCCTCTCTCACTCATAATTGCTCTCTCTCTCAAGTAAATAAATAAATAAAATCTAAAAAACAAACAAACAAATGAGAATGCCCATTTAAGAGAGGATACCTCTGAACAGACCAGCCTTCCAGTTTGTACCATTAAGAAGAATGGGGAATGGAAAAGCTCCCTTTATAAATCAATGATGTAAGAGAAAGAGAAGCAGCCTGCAGACAGGAAAAGTACTTACGAGGTGTTAAGGACTATTTTACTTGCAATGTTACACCCCTGAGGGCATTTTTATACAAGTCCCTCCAGATGCCTAAAGGAAATGGCCTGGTGACATAGCCCCTCTCCCTTCTTTTTCTGTTTGTGTGCCCATCAGCCCTGGGAGTATTTGCAATACACAGCAACCACCTTTCCCCCAGTAATTAAATTACAATTTACAAGGAACCAAAGAAAATATTCTACAACTCATATCAAACAAAGTGGGTTTTGCAAGCATACAAGATTTCTAGGCCAGTTCAACTCCAGAGACTCACTCATCTCATTGACAAGTAATGCCAGAGTTCTTCCTGCCTCCTTGTTTAAAATTTGTCCCTGAATGGATGAAGAAGATGTGTGTGTGTGTGTGTGTGTGTGTGTGCATCTATCTATATACACATTCACACACATACAATGGAATACACACACATACATATATATGCACAATGGAATATTACTCAGCCATCAGAAAGGATAAAATCTTACTATTTGCATCAACATGGTTGGAACTGGAGGGGGTTATGCTGAGAAAAATAAGTCAATCAGAGAAAGACAATTATCATGTGGTTTCACTCATATGTGAAATATAAGAAATAGTACAGAGGATCATAGGGGAAGGGAGGGAAGCCTGAATGGGAAGAAGTCAGAGAGGGAGACAGACCATGAGGGACTCTCAATCATAGGGAACAGACTGAGGGTGGCTGGAGGGGAGGGGGATGGGGGATGGGGTAACTGGATAATGGGCATGAAGGAGGGCTTGTGATGTGATGGGCACTATGTGTTCCATGCAACTGATGAAAAGCTGAACTCTACATCTACAACTAATGATGTACTGTATGTTGGCTAATTGAATTTAGATTAAAAAAAACCTTGTCCTTGATGTCCACCCAAGGGGATGATTTCAATCTCCAAGTTCTGTGCTGTGCCCCTCTTTGTGACGATGTGTTACTCACTCCTGCTTCAGGGCTAATTTTTGCAAACATCATTCACTGATTTGTATTTGTTAAGCATTTACTCTGAGCCTGCCCTGCGGAAGGCCTGGAGGATACCAGCCTATTCACCATTATGGACAAGTAAACATGGCTCTGGCCACAGGAAGCTTGAAGTTTACTAAGGGGCATAGACAAATAGGCAAGAGTGACATGGGGTGACAAGTAGTTTGTAGAAATAAAACGGGAGGTATCAGGAGCACAGAGGAGAGAAAGGAAGGAGGCTGCTATTCTGAAAAGGGGCAGAAAAATCTCTCTGTGCTTCTGCCAGTCTCCTTTTCTAGGTGTTTCCATTGCACTTTCTTCTTTTCTCCTGGTTCTGCAGAGCGACAGGCCTCAAATCGTCACTGCTAATCCGGTGGACTCTCGGGCACATAGCTAGTTTGAAAACATCATCTTTTTACCTTCCCTGTCTGCCAAGTCCCTGCTCCATGTCATTTTTGCCAAACCAAGCTTCCCTCCTAGCCTTCTCTGGCCACCCCATAACAAATGACCAACGGTTTCCTGTTTATAGGAACATGGGACTACTGTCTCAGTGGGACAAGGATTTAGGGCTGTTTTCCCAGGAGTTATGATGCCTCATGCTCCTTCTGACATATCTAGGTTAAGGGCTTAGGAGAAAGGTTTTGTGGCTATGGGGAAAATTCTCTCTCTGAAGCTAACAAGCCTATATGGGAATAAAATCAGCTCCTGAGGCTTCATTAGATCTCAGCTCTAACCAGATGATACAGGGCAGAACTAACAATAATAAATCAACTATTAAAATGAGGAGATTTGCATGCATTTCCAACCCCAGAACCTGGTGTACTTGCTAGAATTTTAATAACATAAGCTGTGACCTTCAGCACCCTTATTACATATCAACTGACTATACTAAATAGGAAAAATGCATTAAGAAAGTCTATTAGATACTTCTGAGAGGGAGATTTTTCAAGATGAACAGTGGGTATTTCTGTGCCAGCTACTACAGCTCTTCTCTTCTTTGTGATTCTTACCCAGCCCATGTCAAATGCAATGAGCCAGGAGTTCATACCTTTGCTGTATTCTACGGACCCTCTTCCTTTTACAGAATCATGACGTTGCAAAGTCACCCACTGGTCACCCATTGGCTTGAGACTAAATATTTATTAGGTTTTGGTGTTATTTCTCCCTCCACACAGACTTTAGGGGCAAACTCCTTATCTCTGACTTAGGCCTCCTCTGTAAGTGAACACACTGGTTGAACAGAAATCTCAGATGAGGTCTTGAGTCATCTTGGATAAGCTCTGGTCTGGGAGCTTCTTCTTCCATAGATGTGCTGAATGTCTTCAAAGAACTCCTGGTCTAGGGTGTCTAGGTGCCTCAGTTGGTTAAGTGACTGCCTTTGGCTCAGGTCATGATCCCAGGGTCCTGGGATTGAGTCCCACATTGGGCTCTCCCCCTACCCTGAGGGGAGCTGCTTCTCCTTCACCCTCTGCCTGCCGCTCCCCTTGTTGTGGTCTCTGTCTCTCACTCTCCGTCAAATAAATAAAATCTTTTTTAAAAAAAAACCTCCAAACCAGAAAACAACAATAACAACAAAACTCCTGGCCTTATAAGCCTCCCATTGGTCTTCTCCGGAGCTCAGAATAGTTTATTTTATATATAACTATTATTAGGGTTTTTTTTTTGGGGGGGGGGATTACTCAAATAGTATGTGTTCTTTATAGCACAGTAAAATAAACAAAAGCCAAAAGTATAAAATTAAAGACATCCTTAATTCCAACCTTCTAAGATTATAAGCATGCATGTTGATATATATTCTTCTGGACTCTTCAGTATGCCTTCTATATGCACACATGCATACATTTTCAGTGTCAGTCTATTATATATGTTGTTTATTTTTTCCTGCTAATCCCTTATTATGGACTCTTCTTTATATTAGTACATGTTGTTCTATGTCATTTTAATGGATGCATAATAATTCATTATGTAGAAAGTTTTAATTAAGCCACTCCATGTGGGATAGAGTTTCCAATTTTGCACAAGTCTATAATAAACATTTCTCACAGTAAAATCTTTGCAAGGAATCTCTAGATATTTATCTCTAGGAACATTTGTCTGAGTCAAGGCAGCTTGGATGTTTTAGCCCAATTTGGCTGCTGTAATAATACCGCAGCCTAGGTGGCTTATAAACAACCAATTTCTCACAGTTCAAGATCAGAGTACCAGCATGGGTGAGTTCTGGTGAACACCGTTTTCTGGGTTGCAGACGGCCGGCTTCTCATTGCAGGCTCACATGGCGGAGAGCAGAGAGCAGTAGTTCTCGTGACTCTTATAAGGGCCCTGATCCCATTCAGGAGGTCTCTGTTCTCACGACCCCATCGAATTACATACCAAAGACCCCCACCTCCTAATATCATCACATTGTGGGATAGGGTTTTGATACATGAATTTTAAGGGCACTCAAACTCCAGTCCATAACACTGAGTAACCTATGACAAGAGACAGATTCATAGCATCATAGATTATCTTCAAGAAGAAACTTAGTGATCCTTTTTTTGCTGAAATGAAAAATAATAATAATCATAATAATACAACCTAATTCAATTTTTCC
Organism: Mellivora capensis; assembly: GCA_004024625.1. Lineage (NCBI taxonomy): Eukaryota > Metazoa > Chordata > Mammalia > Carnivora > Mustelidae > Mellivora > Mellivora capensis. The sequence continues at coordinate 3,774 of PISX010014177.1, read as the reverse complement.
TTCCTCTCTTATCTACCCCTGTCAATCTGTTAACATTTGAACTACTCCGGGCATAGGTACTTGCTATGTTTTTAGAGCTCCTGATAACCCACAAAGACTTTCACCTACAGCATTTTATTTTAGTCCCAGAATAACCTGCAGAGTAAAATGGATATTTTTATTATCATGTTTTTCTTTTCAGATGAGAAGGCTGAGCTTGGAGGGGATGAGTGACTCCTCTAATTTCTGCTGCTGGTACATGGTGGAGTCTTGGTTTCTGAATTCAGATTACGTGGGGGTTGTGTGTAGGTAGGGGTGGGAGTAAAGGTCTTTTTGTAAAGCTCTGCTGCCTGCTCAGTGTGTTATGCTGAATCCAGGTCATCTTCCTGCCTCATTCCTCTCTCCCTTATTCCAGTTCTTCGTTTGTGGCTAGATGGAGCAAATCTATTCTTTCCTTCATCAGCTGGTCCCTGCGAATATCTTTGAGGAGGTGAGTTTTGAACTTTGGAAGGGGAGTATGAGTGGAGGCCATGGGATTTAGAGCAGGAAGAAGCTGTGGCATGAAGGTGTGCTTAGTGGGCAGAGGGAAATGATCATGAGGGTAATGGATTTCCTGAAATACCTCTGACCCTGCTGATTGTCACTGGTTGGTACCATGGCGGTTTCTGACTTTGGGCTAGACACAGCTGTGAAAAATGTACTTTCATTTGATCATATTCTTACCATTAGAGTAGCAAGAAAGTGAACACAAAGATCACTATGGAGAAAAGTCAATCTAGATGTATCTATATTTTCCCTTTTCTTTTTAATGTTTTGTTTGATTTCCCCTCATTTGAAGCTGCTTCTCTGATGTCACCGAGACTACATTTGCCTGGTGATCTCAGCCAAAAAGCTGTCACAGAAGCAGCATTCCTCAGGACACAGGGTATTCGCTCTTACAGGCACATGGTAGAGGGCAAAGAGCTCCCAACCATCTGGGAAATGCAGAGCACTGGGCTTGGAGGGAGAGTGGTGAGGGCGCCCTCTTGTGGAACTCTTCTCATTATCTAATCTGCCTAGCAACAGGCCATCTTTTGTAGCTCTAAACCAACAGCTATTTTCTTTCCGTGAATTTGTGTTTGAGGGTTTTCTTAACGTATTCTGAGTACAATTCCAGGCTGCTTTTAATATCCACCAAGCACCAAAAATTGATCATCTCAAATCAGTGTGCAATTCAGAAGGTTGCTTTTTATTTTAGAGAGAGTCAGATTATCTGCGAATTGTCTCCCAAACCGGCATGTTGGATAATTATTTTAATGTTTTTGTGCAAAGCCTTACAGAATATGGTTTCACAATTAGATGTTTTTTAAACCACCTCTCCCACCTGGGTAGGATTAAAGCAAAGCTCAGGCAGTTTGGTGCTATTTTTAGTCCTGATTAACTATTAGACCAAGATAATTCCAAGTTTAGCAGCTTATTTGAAGGAGATGTGACAGCTGGCTCTCAGGGCAGCCTCTGGTCAAAGTCGACATGTTTATGACAAAATGGTGCTCTCCTCACTTCCAGGGAGAGTGCAGCGGCGGCACTTTCTGTGGAAACTGTCAGCTTTGCCAGCCTGGGGCAAGTGAGTGGAGGAGAAATTGCTGATTCAGGGGCCTGCAGACATGGCTTTATCTCACTGCACTGAAAATAGGTCACAAAAAACCTCAGCCAGGAGCTCTGAATCATCCACTGGTGGCAAGACCCATTTTACCGGAACTCCAGAAAGTAAGCTGCTTGAATTTGTTCAGAACCACCAGAGGATTGTAAAACTCATGCTCAGATTGTGACCTCACTGCCCTTCCTTTATTTTCCTAAGCATTCAAGTTGCTCATTTTATTGTTTCAGTTTACCCTGTTTCTATTCCCATGCTCTGAAGTAACTCTGAAGCTCTTGGCTTGTTTGTTTGTTTGAACAGCCAACCTGATATGTTCTTTAAAACAAATTTTTAAAATGATATTTAAATTGAAAAAAAAAAATTCTCTTCCACCCCTCAAGTGGCAGGGAGCAGAATGGAGACAAAGATGACATTACCCCCTCTGATTTCTTGTACGTTGACATGGAAATGATTCTGGCCAGTCTAGTCCCTACCACGCTGATCTTCATGAAGCTATCCATCTCTGTGATTCTAGCGAGAAGGGTCTGGTGTAGCCATTACATGATAACATAGCATTTACTTCATTTGGGGGAGTGTCCCTCAGGGTTGATGTTTTCTAGTCCAGGCAGGAGTTCCCTAAGAAGGGGAGTGGGGGAGAGGAAGGCTGGGCAAGGTTAATGGGTCCTCCACATAGGCCTGGTATGATTTAGTATAGACCTTAGACCAGAGTTTCCCAAGCAAAAATGAGCTTTGGCATTTCCTGCAGGGTTTGCTGACACTCAGATTGCTGGGCCCCACCTCCTGAGTTCTGACTCCATAGATCTGGAAGAAAAGCCCAAGGTTGTGTAAAGGCTGCTTTTAGGCACACAGGCTTCGGCAGTGGAATGGAGGAAGGGAGTACAGACAGGCCCATAAGGTGACCCATCTCAAAATACCCATAGGCCTTAACTGACCAATGGGCTACTTATAAGCAGGCACAGTTACCAGAAAAGGGAAGATTCCATATGTCCCCATACCTCTTCACCCTCCCCCTTTGAAAACAGTCTCTGCTCACTGCCTTGTGGCAGACAGCTTCTTCTCTGCTATCCTCCCGGCTGCTCCCCTGATTACATTCAATACACTTCTATCTCCTTTGTTCTGCCTTAGGTGAATCCTTTCACCTCCTGCACCACTGGGTTCCACCCAATCATCGCCCATGTTTAGCTCCACCCCCCACCCTGATCGGGAGAGACACCATATTTAGACACCACGGGGTGTGCATTTCTAAGCAGTTCCCAGGTGACCACATTTCAAGAAGCACTGGTTTAGACTGGTCAGCTATGGCCTCAAAACTGTCAGCACAAAACCAATTTCCACGTCCGAGAGCTTCTTCCACTAGACTGAGCAGTTTAATGGCAGGGACCATATCTCATTCATTTTTGGATCTTCAGACTCAGGCCTCCTGTCTGACACAGAGAAAGTACTCATTAAATGGTTGTTGCACTAATTAATTACTGAATCCTATCAGCTGATCTTAAAACAGATGCAGGTTTTCTAAAGGCCTGGGATGACCTTAAAGGGGTTGCACTGACTCTAAATTATGAAATTACTGAAATTTACATTAAAACACAATGAAGTAAGGAGAAATTAGGCAATATACTCTTACCAGGCTTGCGCAGGTCAAACAAGAAGAGCTGGATTTTAGGAAGACACTAAGAAAAAGATGGCCCATCATATTTGGTAAGGTGTTTTACTCATAATTTATAGTAAGGGACAGAAACCTTCCACAAGTATCAAGAAGGTAACCCAGCAGCTCCCCTGGGGAACTCCCCTTCTCTCATGTACTGAATCCCATGGGGCAGGGTTTTTATATCAAAGAAATGATATAAGAAATGGTTCTTTTTTGAGGAACCTCCACACTGTTCTCCAGAGTGGCTGTACCAACTTGCATTCCCACCAACAGTGTAAGAGGGTTCCCCTTTCTCCACATCCTCTCCAACACAAAAATAGAGCTTCCCTATGACCCTGCAATTGTGCTACTGGGTATTTACCCCAAGGATACAGATGTGGTGAAAAGAAGGGCCATCTGTACCCCAATGTTTATAGCAGCAATGGCCACGGTCGCCAAACTGTGGAAAGAACCAAGATGCCCTTCAACAGACGAATGGATAAAGAAGATGTGGTCCATATACACTATGGAG
>PISX010014176.1:0-53918 GCA_004024625.1 Mellivora capensis | reverse complement strand
GATATCACCTCACACCAGTCAGAATGGCTAAAATTAACAAGTCAGGAAATGACAGATGCTGGCGAGGATGTGGAGAAAGGGGAACCCTCCTACACTGTTGGTGGGAATGCAAGCTGGTGCAACCGCTCTGGAAAACAGCATGGAGGTTCCTCAAAAAGTTGAAAATAGAACTACCCTATGACCCAGCAATTGCACTACTAGGTATTTACCCTAAAGATATAAACGTGGTGCTCCAAAGGGGCACGTGCACCCAAATGTTTATAGCAGCAATGTCTACAATAGCCAAACTATGAAAAGAACCTAGATGTCCATCAACAGATGAATGGATAAAGAAGAAGTGGTATATATACACAATGGAATACTATGCAGCCATCAAAAGAAATGAAATCTTGCCATTTGCAACGACGTGGATGGAACTAGAGGGTATCATGCTTAGTAAATAAGTCAATCAGAGAAAGACAAATATCATATGATCTCCCTGATATGAGGAAGTGGAGATGCAACATGGGGGGCTTGGGGGCGTAGGAAATAAGAAAATAAACAAGATAGGTTTGGGAGGGAGACAAACCATAAGTGACTCTTAATCTCACAAAATAAACTGAGGGGTGCTGGGGGTTGGGGTGTCGGGAAAGGTGGGTGGGGTAATGGACATTGGGGAGGGTATGTGCTATGGTTAGTGCTGTGAAGTGTGTAAACCTGGTGATTCACAGACATGTACCCCTGGGGATAAAAATACATTATATGTTTATAAAAAATAAAAAAAAAATTAAAATTAAATAAAAGATTATAATAAAAAATCTGTTGTGTTTATATTAATAGGAAATTATCAGAAAGATAAATAAAGAAAACAATCCCATTATAAATTTCATTTATAATGAAAACTATAATGGGACGCCTGGGTGTCTCAGTTGGTTAAGCGGCTGCCTTCGGCCCAGGTCATGATCCCAGCGTCCTGGGATCGAGTCCCACATTTGCTTGGCAGGGAACCTGCTTCTCCCTCTGCCTCTGCCTGCCACTCTGTCTGCCTGTGCTCGCTCTCTCTCTCTCTCTCTCTCTGACAAATAAATAAATAAAATCTTAAAAAAAAAACCATTAGACATTAATGAAAGAAGTTAAAGAAGAAACAAATAAATGGAAATGCATTCCATGATCATGGATTGAAAGAATTAATATTGTTAGAATGTCCATACTACTCAAAGAAATATACAGATTCAGTTAGATCCCTATCGAAATTCTTATGGTATTTTTCCAGAATTTGAACAATCCTAAAATTTGTTTGAAGCCACAAAAGACTCCAAATAGCCAAAGTAATCTTGAGAAAGAAGAAAGATAGAGGCACCATGCTCCATGGTGGTTTCACCATGATGATTTCAAACTATATTACAAAGCTGTAGTAATTAAAACAATACAATATTGGCATAAAAGCCAAACCATAGATCAATGGAACAGGATAGAGAGCTTAGAAATAAACCCATGCATATATGGTCAATTAATTTATGACAAAGGAGTCAAGAGCATGCAATGAGAGAAAGAACTGTATCTTCAATAAATGGTGTTGGGAAAATTGGGCAGCTACATGCAAAAGAATGCAACTGTTTTACCCCATATACAAAAATTAACTCAAAATAGATTAAAGATAGATATAAGACCTGAAACCATAAAACTAGGAAGAGAACATGGGCAGTAAGCTCCTTGACATTGGTCTTAGTGATGATTTTTTTAATCTGATTTTTTAAAATAGAAAACAAATAGAAAACTTGTTTTAAATAGAAAACAAAAGCAAAATATTAAATAGGTGAGATCTACATCAAACTAAAAAAGCTTCTATACAGCGAAGGAAATGATCAACAAAATTAAAAGACAACTCAATGGCAGAAAAAAATTGCAAATCATGTATCCAATAAGGGGCTAATACTCAAAATACCTAAAGAACTCATACAACTCAAGAGCAAAAAATGAACGTGGGGCAGAAAATCTGTATAGAGATTTTCCCAAAGAAGGCATACATGTGGAACAGCAGGTACTCGAAAAGATGATTAACATCATTAATCATCAGGGAAATGCAAACCAAAACCACACAGTGATATATCACTACGCACCTGTTGGAATGGTTATTATCAAAAAGATGACAAAAAAAGACAAGAAATAATAAGCATTAGTAAAAATGTGGAGAAAAGGGAAGACTTGTGCAGTGTTGGTGGGAATGTAAATTAGTACAACCATTATGGGAAACTATAGAGGTTCCTCAAAAAATTAAAAATAGAACTACCATATGATCCAGCAATTCTACTTCTGGATATTTAGACAAAGAAAACAAAAGCACTGCTTCAAAAAGGTATATGCACTCTCATGTTCATTGCAGCTTTATTTACAACAGTCAAGACATGGAAATAACCATAGATGAATGGATAAAAAAGATGCAGTATGCATTTACAATGAAATATTACTCAGCCATAAAAAGAATGAAGTCTTGCCATTTGGGACAAGCTAGGTGGATCTTGAGGGCATTATGCTAAGTGAAATAAGTCAGGTAAAAGCAAATATGTGATTTCTCTTATATATAGAATCTAAAAAACGAACAAACAAAATAAAAAACCAAGCTCATAGATGCAGGGAACAGATAGTTGCAAGAGGCAGTGGGTGGAAGCTGGAAGCAGAAGAGCTGTTTTTGTTTTTGTTTAAGTAAGAGTCTAAAAAAAGAAAACAAGAATGAAAAAAAAGCAAAACTAAGAAAAAGAAAGAAAGAAAAAAAGAAAGAAATCATCAGGCAGTGAAAGCTTTCATCTGCTGAATCAGAACTGAGAATAAGTCTCTGGATTTTACCTTCCCTCCGTAAATCCACTGGAGTGACACAATCCTGCACTCAGACAGTAACAGTAATATTCTAGAAGTTCTTGTCTTTAGGACATGTGATATAATGATACAGTGTTGAGGACTAGATATCAAATGAGATCATGGGTGAGGAGATGCATTTAAAACTCCAAGATGCTTTATGAATATCAGGTGGTGGCAGAATTACTGTGAGGGGAGACATTATGCCACTTGACTGATAGAGTTGATAGCTAAGTTGTCTAACACAAGACCCCATGTTAATGGGCAAGTCATTACAAGCCACCTTTTCCCTGCCCAATTTAAATAGGCTGTGACCTAAGAAAGCAATGCTATTTTTGGGTATCAGGTGCGTGGGCCACCACAAAAACCCATTTAAAACATCTGATTGTAATATACATTATACTAGATTATATATTAGTTTAGAATAGAAAATGGATCTGATTTTTCATCTCAGGCTCCAAAAAGCTTGTCTACCTATCTCTTTTAGTGAGGATAAGATTTCTTCTCTTCCTGATTCTCCTCCCTATCTCCCCTAGTGGAACTACAGTTGGACTTCAGAGATAGCTCCTGGAATCATTTAAGTTTGGAAAAGGGATGAAGAGGTATTTAGGCCAATGCTTTGATGGGGTATAGTGAAGATTAAAAGAGCTTGAGCATTCAGAGCCATAGCACAATAACTAGCATATCTTAAGCCTTCGATAAAAGTTGCCATTAATAGTACTATTACCAACATCTTGGAGCTTTTTAGTGGCAGGGCTGGGAATAGAACACATCTCTACTCTCAATCTGGAAGGCTTTAAAAAATTGTTTAAGAAGAACTGATTATTTCTATGCAATTTATTGTAAATTCCATCATTTATAAGTTCAGGTAGTCCAGTTTAAGAATATCAGTGGATAATGTTTGCTTTATTTTGGATTCTCAAATTGTTTTTCCCATTTCCTTTTGTAAAAGCAACCCAGACATAAAAAGTGAATGTGGTGAAGAAAATCCCTGAATGATTACTTTCATTAAAATTGTATTTGCTTGAAAATTAGATAATATACCCTTATATCTCAGGACTCCAGCTGTATAATTTAACAATAACCAGCACCTACAGACATATTTTAGTATATTTACTCCCACAAGATGCTCTAAGCTATACAAAATACGTGGCTGCTGGAAAACAGCTAGTAACCATGACCTCCTGAGCTTTATATCAAAAGAAACAAAACATGAAAATTATTCCATCCCTCAACAAAATGGTAAAATATCCCCCCCCACCACCAAAGTGAAGCAGGGCATATCTAACTTAGTTCATTTTACTTTACTCTGTGATCGAATAAATTGAATGAATTGACTCCACTAGACCACAAAAATAAGTGTGGCCCCATAACCTCTCTGCCTAAAAAACATGATTATGACTTGAAATAAATCAAATATTAGACATTTAAAATTAAGTAATGATAATAACAATGATCATAACAATGATGATGTGGGAGGATTTTACCAAAAACATAGTATAGCCACAGGACTATCCCATTCCTACCCAAAGATAAAGAGAATTCATTCTCTGGAGAAAATGAACCAGAGAACCTTCTAGACTTGTGACCAGTCTGACAGAGGTCAGGAGAGAAGCTAGAGGTGACACAAGAGACTAAAAATGGGGGTTTGAGTGAAAGTCTACAAGTGAAAATATGAGATCCCTCTAGAACCTCGGCAGCTAGGCTGATACAAGCAAGACAACAAATTGGAAAATCTTACAGAGAAACAAAACTAAACAGATGCTTAAAAACCGCAGGTACCATATTTGTGGGTCACCTAACAGAAAAGCTAACTCTCAGCCCTATCATGCTACAGTAATGCCATGTACCTAGTTCACAATCAACTTTGTAGTACCTCACTCTTGAATATGAATGGAGAGATATAATCTTCAAATATAGGAGGAAGACTTCCAATATGAAAAACACATAGACATTTAATGGATCCAAGACATTTTAGGAAAGAGGATAAAACACAAATCCCAAACTGTATACATGACATAGACATAAGAAAAGATTCTACAACAATGAAATAAGCAGAATCTGGGGCTGGGAGGTAGAGGATAGGAGGAAGAAAAACAAGAGAGATATCATGGAAATTTAAAAATACTATAGCAGAAAAAATCAGTAAGAAGTTTGGAGTGTAATGAAGAAATTTCCCAGAAAGCAGAAAAAAAGACAAAAAACAAGAGCAATGGAAAGAAAAGGGAACAAAATTAGAAAGATAAGCTAAGACATCTAATATCTAACAAGTGTGAATGACAGAAAGAAAAATGACAGAAAACAGGACACAGAATGTGTCTGAGAGAAGAATAATTATATTTTTAGGTATATAGTTTTTAAAAGACTATTTTTAGAGCTGTTTCAGATTACAGCAAAATTAAGGGGAAGTCCAGAGTTCCCATATATTGCCTGACAACACACATGCTCGGCCTCTCTCACCATCAATATCTGTCATTACAGTGGCAAATTTATTACAATCAATGAGCCCATATTGACACATCATTCTCTACCAAAGGTCATGGTTTACATTAGGGTTCTATCTTGGTGCTGCACATTTGATGGGTTCTAACAAATGTATGATAACATGTTCCCACTTTTATAGTATCAGACAGAGTGGTGTCACTGCATTAAGAAATCCTCTATGCTCCACTATTCATCCTTTCATCCTCCCTACCCCCTGGCAACTACTGATCATTTTACTGTCTCCACGGCTTTGCTAAGGCGTCTTTTACTTAATAATATTCATCTAAGTTTATCGCACATCTTTTCATGACTCTATAGTTTATTTCTTTTTAGTGTTGAATATTCCATTGTCTTTGTATACCCTAGTTTGTTTATCCATTCATCTAGTCATCGACTGAAGGACATCTGGGTTGTTTCAAAGTTTTGGCAATTATAAATAAAGCTTCTATAAACATCTGTGTGCAGGTGTTTGTGTGGACATAAGTTTTCTGCTCTGTGGGGTAAATACCAAGGAGTACCATTGCTGGACTGCATGGTAAAAGTATGTTTAGTTTTGTAAGAAATTGCTAAACCATCTTCCAAAGTGGAGGGACCATTTTGCATTTCTACCACAATGAATGAAAATGTTTGTTGTTCCATATCCTTGTCAGCATTTAGTGTTGTCAGTACTTGGAGTTTAGGCCATTCCAACAGATGTGTACAGGTATCTCATTGTTGTTTTAGTTTGCAATTCCCTAATGTCGTATGATGCTGAACATGTTCTCATGTTTATTTGCCATCTATATATCTTCTTTGGTGAGGTGTCTGTTCAAGTGTTCTGCTCATTTTTTCGTTGGGCTGTTTGTCTTGTTGTTGAGCTTTCAGAATCCTTTATATATTTTGGGTAACAGTCCTTTATCAATTACATCTTTTGCAAATATTTTTTCCCAGTCTGTGGCTTGTCTTCTCATTTTCTTAACAGCGTCTTTCCGAGTGCAAGAACTTTAAAATTTTTAAAAAGATGTTATTTATTGATTTGAGAGGGGGAGAGAGAGAGAGAGCACAGGCAGGGAGAGTGGTAGAGGGAGAGGGAAAAGCAGGCTCCTCACTGAGCAGGGAGCCCGATATGGGGCTCATCCCAGGACTCTGGGCTCATGACCTGACCTGAAGGCAGATGCTTAACAGACCAAGCCACCCAAGTGCTCCAAAACTTTTTAATTTTAATGAGGTCTGGCTTATCAATAATTTCTTTCATGGATTGTGTGTTTGGTGTTTTTATCTAAAAAGTCATCACCTTGCTTAAGGTCATCTAGATTTTTCCCTGTGTTATAGTCTAGAAGTTTTACAGTCTTGTGTTTTACATTTAGATCTGTAACCCATTCTGAGTTTATTTTTTTAAAAGACTAAGATCTAGGTCTAGATTAATTTTTTTGTTGTTGTTGTTGTTCTGTTTTGTTTTGTTTGCATGTGGCTATCCAGCTGTTGCAGCATCGTATGTTGAAAAGATTATCTTTGTGTTGCCTTTATTCCATTGTCAAAGATCACTTGACCATATTCATGTTGGGTCTATTTCTGGGCTTTCTATTATGTTCTATTGATTTGTCTATTTTTTTCTTTTTTTTACTCAATAACACACGATATATATGTGTGTGTGTGTGTACACATATATAAATATGCATATTTATGTTCAGTTAACTGATGGATAGTACATCATTAGTTTTTGATAGTGTTCAATGATTCATTAGTTGCATGTAACACCCAGTGCTCATCATGACTCATGCCCTCCTTAATACCCATCACCCTGCTGTTACCTATCCTCCCACCTGTTCCCCTATCCTCTCCTTTCTGAAACCCTTAGTTTGTTTCCCAGGTACCATAGTCTCTCACGGTTGTCTCCCTCTATGATTTCTCCCCCTTCAGTTTTCCCTCCCTTCTCCTATGGTCTTCTGTGCTATTACTTATGTTCCACATATGAGTGAAACCATACGATAATTGTCTTTCTCTGCTTGACTTACTTCACTTAACAAAATCACTCCAGTTCCATCCATGTTGATGCAAATGGGTATTCATCCTTTCTGATGGCTGAATAAATACCTAGTAGTGCAATTGCTGGGTCATAGGGTAGCTCTATTTTTAACATCTCGAGGAACCTCCATACTGTTTTCCAGAGTGGCTGCAGCAGCTTGCATTCCTACCAACAGTCTAAGAGAGTTCCACTTTCTCCACATCCTCGCCAACATTTTTTATTTCCTGTTTTGTCAATTTTTGCCATTCTAAGTGGTGTAAGGAGGTATCTCATTGTAGTTTTTATTTGTATTTCCCTGATGGCTAGTGATTTTGAACATTTTTTCATGTGTCTGTTAGCCATTTATATGTCTCCTTTGGAGAAGTGTCTGTTCATGTCTTCTGCACATTTTTGACTGGGTTATTTGTTTTGTGAGTGTTGGGTTTGAGAAGTTCTTTATATATTTTGATATTAGCCTTTTATTTGTAATGTCATTTGTAAATATCTTCTCCCATTCTGTGGGTTGCCTCTGATAGTTTTGTTGATTGCTTCCTTTGATGTGCAGAAGCTTTTTATCTTGATGAAGTCCAAAAGTTTATTTTTGCTTTTGCTTCCCTTGCTTTTGGAGACGTGTCTTGAAAAAAATTGCTGTGGCCAATGTCAAAGAGGTTACTGCCTATGTTCTCCTCTAGGATTTTGATGGATTCCTGTCTCATGTTGAAGTCTTTCAACCATTTTGAGTTTATCTTTGTAATCATGGGATTGATAATTATGTCCCTTTTTTCATTTCTGATATTAGTGATTTGTGTCTTTTTAATCTTAATTAGCCTGTCAAGAGGCATATCGATTTTACTGATCTTTTCAATAATCAGTTTTTCATTTCACTGACTTTCTTTTGATTTCCTTTACAATTTCATTTATTTCTGCTCTATTATTGTTTCTTTTCATCTGCTAATTTTGGACTTAATGTGTCCCACTTTTTCTAGTTTTCTGTGGTGGAAACTTAGAATTTTCTTATTTTTAAATATATATGTTCAGTACTATAAGTTTCCTTTTATGCACTATTTTCACTATATCCTCCAAATTTTGGTAAGTTGTATTTTCATTTTCACTTAGTTCAAGATATTTTTAAATTTCTTTCAAAATTTCTCCTTTGATTCACGTGTTATTTAGATGTGTATAGTTTAATGTCCAAGTATTTTGGAAGTTTCCAGGTATCTTCCTTTCATTGGTTTCTAGTTTAATTCCCTTGTGGTTTGAATGCAGATACTATATGATTTCTATTATATTTTAAAAAGATTTACTTATTTATTTTTAGAGAGAGAGAGAGTGAGAGAGTGAGTGCATACACATGAATGGGGGAGGGGCAGAGAGAGCCAGAGAAAGAGAATCTCAAGCAGACTCCCTGTTGAGTGCAGAGCCCCATGCAGGGCTTGATCTCATGACCCTGAGATCATGACCTGAGTCAAAACCAAGAGTCAGATGCACAACTGACTGAGCCACCTAGGCACTCCTGATTTCTACTATTTTGAATTTGCTAAGGTATGTGTTATAACCCAGAATGTGGTCTATCTTGGTGAATGTTCCATGTGAGCATGAGAAGAATGCATATTTTGCTGTTGTCACATGAGATAGTCTATAAATGTCAATTATATACAGTTGATTAATGGTACTGTTGAGTTCAACTCTGTCCTCACTGATTTTCTGTCTGCTGTAACTGTCCATTTCTGATAAAGGGGTGTTCAAGAATTCAGCAATGATAGTGGACCCATCTCTTTCTCCTTACAATTTTATCATTTTTGCCCACATATTTTGACACTTGATGGTTAGTCATGTGTACACTAAGGATTGTTATGTAAATCAAAACCCTTCTCCAGAGAAGTAAGTCAAAGTTTACATTTTCTGTACCCTTGCTGGGGCATCAAGAAATGGTTTCTGTCAAAAATATGTATGAAATGGGGAATCTGGGTGGCTCAGTCAGTTAAGCGTCTGCTTTCGGCTCAGGTCATGATCTCAGGGTCCTGGGGTCAAGCCCCGCATCATTGGGCTCCCTGCTCAGTGGAGAGTCTGCTTCTCCCTCTCCCTCTGCCCCTTCCCCCTGCTCATTCTTGCTCTCTCTCAAATAAATAAAATCTTTAAAACAATATATGTATGAAACATTTCCATTTTCATATATTTTAAATCACACAGACCTATCAGAAATCCTTATCCCTTGCATTTTTCTTAATTTTTTTCCCAAGCTGTATTAGCTATCCTAATGCTCATTTTTAAAATAGGCTTAGAGTATAAAACTAAAATGTAGATATATATAACTTCAGAAATATTTAATTTTAAATATTTCAGGCAAAAGTCTTTTTAACCTGTCAATATTTGATATCTGAAATGATTTTAAGAATCCATGATTTTAAGATGATGACATTGAAAGTCAAGAGGATATTTTGATAGATTTTGTAACTTAGAGCCCAAATTTTATTCTTTAAAATGTGTAGATAATAATTTGTGGGTCAAATAGGGATCTAGCAGGAAAGATCATGCCACATTTATATTGACTTAAGTCCCAGACCTCAAGAAAAATTCATTCTCCTAATCAGCCCCAAACTCCCAAACTCTCCCACTTTTAAGTTTTTTTTTTTTTTTTTAAGATTTTATTTATTTATTTGACAGACAGATCACAAGTAGGCAGAGAGTCAGGCAGAGAGAGAGAAGGGAGGAAGCAGGTTCCCTGCTCAGCAGGAAGCCCGATGTGGGGCTTGATCCCAGGACCCTGGGATCATGACCTGAGCTGAAGGCAGAGGCTTTAACCCACTGAGCCACCCAGGCGCCCCTTCTTATTTTTTTCTTTTCTTTTCTTTTTTTTTTTTAAAGTAAACTCTATGTCCAATGTGGGGCTTGAACTCATGACCTTGAGATCAAGAGTTGAACATTCCACCAACTAAGCTAGTCAGGCAACCCCAAACTTCCTCACTTTTAAGCTCACTGTATAAGAGTGAGACAGAGGGAGAAAATTTTAATATTAATACAGGGTTAATTGTTTATTTGTGCTAAGCTAAGCACCCTAAATGTATTAGTTCAATCCTCAAGCAACCCTTTTAGATAAGTTCTATTATTATCCCTAGTTGACAGAGGAAGAAACTGAGGTTTACAGAGGTTATATATGTTGTCTTAAGACACATGCCTTCAAAGTGGCAGAGTGAGGATTTGAACCCTTGTCTCACTCCAGCAGAGCTCAGCTATGTTCAAGTACTGCCTTGCTCAGCAGCAACCCTGGATCCACAGGATAACAAGCAGCCTGGGTTGATAATAGCAAATTAAGAGTGGAATCCCTATACTTCCGGGGTTAAATATGACTTTACTGATGTGCAGGTATATTATTTGAAATTAACATGACAGTTATTCTAGAACCCAACCCCTGGTGTCCTTTACTATTCTTTTTTTTTTTTTTTTTTAAAGATTATTTATTTATTTGACAGAGAGAGAACACAAGTACACAGAGAGGCAGGCAGAGTGAGAGGGGGGAAGCAGGCTCACCGCTGAGCAGAAAGCCGGATGCGGGGCTCGATCCCAGGACCCTGGGATCATGATCTGAGCTGAAGGCAGAGGCTTTAATCCACTGAGCCACCCAGGCGCCCCTCCTTTACTATTCTTGAAGAAAGGCAGCATTCATATCTTGTGTTCTGTACCAACACCACCTGCTGGGTCACCCGCTTTTGCTACTAAACTCATCTCTTTCTGCACCCTCTGGGCACCCACAAGTATTTTGTTATCGAGGACATCATCAGAGCCAAATATCTGCTTTTACAAATTCAGATGGCTCCTCTACTCAAGACTTCCTGCCTTTAGATAAAGAGGGTTACACTCCCTTTCAGAGCACTCCCAGTGTCCCTCCAAAGCCACACAGTGGACTCTGACTTTGTCCTCATCCCAGTTTTAAGTGCTTCCAAACTTACTAGACCAAAAGAGGAAAAGGATGGTAAATAGGTTTCCACTTTTTAGCAAAGCCAATTAATTAGTCGAACTTAAAGGAGTACCATATTGAAAGGATTCTAAGACTGTCTAGGCTCAATGGAGAGGGGGCTGATGTTTGGCCAGCATCTATCATTGGCACAGGGCAGGAGAGTAGCCACAGACATTAACAGGAACTTGCAACTGCTTAAGTGATTGCTCAAGTAGTCCAGTGATTGCCTCATGAATTCTCATGGTTAGCAAAGTAAAATAAAAGTTAGCATGTTAGCAAAGTAAAATAAAGGAGCCTGGGTGCTATATGTCACCATCTTCTTTTAAACTTTCACTTTTATCCCCAAGGCAATGAATTTTAATAGTGAATCAAAACCCCTCCTCCCTGGGTGACCAAAAGATGTTTTCCAGAGGTGAAGGTCATTGCCACACTCAGAGAAGTCGTAGGACTGACTGCCTTTGACCGCAGGATGACAACAGCCCCTTGAGTCAATTACACAGCATGTTAGAAGCAAAGGAGGGCAATCAGCCAGCATTTTAGGATGTGGTTATGACACTAAGCAGAGTAAGCTCCAGAGTCCTGCCACATGTGTAATCAGTCCCACAAAGTTCAACCGAAGGAAGAATGGGTTGGGGTGGAAGGCTGGCAGACCTGGATTCCCATCCGAGATCTGTCACTCGCTGAACTACTTGTTACGTGTTCATAGATGAGAAGACCCGGTATGGTGACAATGTGAATTCTCCCCAAATTAATCTATAAATGGCAAATCAAAACCCCAATAGTGTTTGGACAAGCTGACTCTAAAATATGTACAGAACAGAAGAACGGCAATCCTGGTCAAAAAGTTTTGAAGAAAGTCAAGTTATGGAGCTAGGGCAAAAGGGGCAGGGAAGTTTCCTAACCAGATATGAAGACTTTTTATATCAAAGCTATACTAAGACAGTGCCTTATTTGTGCAGGATAAACAATTAGAATGATGGGATGAGAAAGCAAGCCCAGGAACAAACCCACACATATGTTGAAGGCGGATATACTGATGTTTATCCATTCATTCCTTGTATATGAATAGAACATCTACCGTATGTCAGGTGCTGCTCTATAAGAAGGAGCCAAGCAGCGAAAAATGAGGCAAAAATAGTTATGAATCTCTGATTTCGTAAAAATGTTGTTGTAATGTGGGAGAAATAAAAAAAATAAGAAAATATTTTCCATGTTAAATAGCAATGTATTAGGGAAAAGCAAGGAAGGGGGCTAGGAAGTATTGAGGAGAGGCTGAGATCTTTCTTGGGGTTGCCAAGGAAGGCCTCTGTAGGAAAGGGGCATTTTTAATGAATACCTATGGAAATAAGGCAACAGTCAACTCCCCAGTCTTGAAGAAGTGCCCTCATGTAGGAGTTGAAACTTTTTGTTTAGCCCTAGCCCAGCTTTTGGTTGTTCCTCAAATTCCTGAGTTTGTGTAAGCTGCCTAATCTATTTTCAGTGGCATCTAAGGGTTGACTATGTGCCAATACCTGTCAGTGTCCCAAAGGGGAGGATCTCAGCACCTTCATTTAGGCTGACTGAAAGCCAGACCCTCAGGCAACAGCTTATAAAAGGAAGCACAAACTGACAGTTCTGAGGGGCCACATGCATGCCCTGTGGGCCCCCAGAACCAGGGGATGAAGAGGTATCCCAGGGGAGCACCAAAATTGGGGTGCCAGACAGGGGAACAGGCTCCTTTCTGAGGTGACACTGATTACCCCAGTGTGAGCTCCCCTGGCTTCCGGAGCCAGGTGATCAAGAGGCGGGCATCTCCTGAGGGGCAGCAGATGCAGGTAGCCGCTCCCTCTCAGGAGACACTGGCGCCCTGGCGCTATGGTGCACACTAAGGGCATGCAAAGATGGCCGCCAGCTTCCATTTCTGGAAAGCATTCCAACAGTCCCCTAAATGTGTGTGTTCCATCAGATACCTGCTTCTCAGGTCCAGGCTTTAATAGAAACAGGTGAGCCTCCTTCACCAAAATCTGGGTGCCAAGGCTGCCTGGGAACTGGGCCCTGGCCCCTGGTGAGTACGAGGACCCCTTAGGAGCCCTGTCTCAGATCACTACTGTTTTGTGGGTCTTGGGACGTGGGCCCCTTTGGTTTTCAAAATTAGATTTTTTGGAGGGTCATCTCTCAAGCGTGTGTCTTAAAAGTTGGGTGACTGGACGTAGGGTGTGAGCCTTTTGCTCCTCAGGGAGAGGTTCCGGGTTTGAATTCCCTCCCAGTGGCTGGTCGCAGTGCCTAGGATGGGGTTTATGGTGAGAGTGTGTCATAGCCTTTCCCACCCAGTTTTCGTCTTATTTACCTAATGTGTAGTCATCACTCAGTCAGCCTTTAGGGTTTTTTTTTTTTTAAAGAAGTAACTGTTCCATATGTAAGTGTAGACTCAGTCTGTGGGAGAAGGAGAGTTCAGGATCTTTCTCTGTTGCCAGATGAGTTGGAATTGGCTTCCCTTCATTGGTAGTATGGCCTTGACCCCAGGGGCTGTTCTGGCAAGGGCATAGTGTGGCAGACAGCATCCTGTTTATCTGTTTATAGTGCGGGCATCCCAATGTACAGAAATTGGGGACAGTGAGTCACTTCCATATAGATTATGCACTCTTTTGATGTGCAGATGGTAGGACTCACCATCCATCCTTTATCCTCCCAAGAGGTCTCTCACAAAACAGAGGGAGCTTGCAGAATTCCTAGGAAACTGAGCTGGATGTTTATTGAACTCTGGTATTCTTCTGAGCTCATCTTACTTACTGTTTACCCTTTAACTTGTTAGATCTGCTAAGAGACAAGTGGGAAAGAGTTTTTCCTCTTCTCAGTTCTCACTGGGGTTTTAATGATTCTATATCCCCTTCCCCCATTCAGAAAAAATTACATGTTAAATAGTTCACCAAATAGGAAGATGCAATGAATTAATATGTTTAAATAAGATCTGCTGAGTTTAATTTTTTTAAGCAGGTAAAGCCTCCCTTATATCTTACATGAGAAGACACTTCTTAAAAAAAATGGCAAAATGAAAGTTTTGAAGCAGCCTCAATAATTTGGTAATTATAGGAGAATGACTGGGCCTTTGGGTTTGAGGCAGGCTGACTGCCTAGGGCCCAGGTCACACAGCCAAGAGTTTACAGAGATTCTGCCACCTCTAACAATCATGAAAAGGCAACTCCTACACAAAATGCCACAGTGTGGGTGCAGGGACTGTGGGAGAACCTCTGACCAGGCTAAAATCCTACCATTAGAGATTCATTACTTCGGCTGAAGATTTTGTCACAGAGCAAATTTTCAAAACCCGTGTCAGGGTTGACACGATCAGCTTCATGAATTTAGCAAAACCTTTGATCAGAGCAGGTCATGATATTGGTGACTGGAACAAAATGGACAGCGAGGGACTGAGAGAGGGGGTTGACCAATGGCAGGGAAGTTGGGGCAGGGGCAGGGGAGGGGGAGGGAAGGAAGGGCCGCTGGAGATGGGGAAGGGTGGAAGAACATGCAGGATAAAGTCCACCTACTTTGCTCATTTATTTATTTGACAAATATGTACCATGAATCTACTTTGTTGATTGAGAAGCATTAGGACTGGGAAAGAAATAATCACGCTCTCTGGAGTTCAGGTATAGGGGAGAGGGGGTTACAGCAACTGGTAAGGATAGCACAGTGGCCAACCTGGCATAAAATGGGGCAGTAAGAGAGGATGGCATGATCCCAGAGGAAGGATGCGAGGGGAGGAGTGACAGCCATCTCAGAGAGACTGGTGTTTGCATTTGGTTCTAGGACAAGTAGAAAGGTTTGCCTCTAGACAGGAGTGGTCCCTGTAAGGTAAGGGGTAGTCTGGGCAAAGGGCACAGAGGTGAGCATGGGCTTGTGGAGGGGGTTAAAGTGAGCCGTTCTAGGAGGCTGGAAGTCAAGAGGTGCCTGGGGCCACTGGGGAAGCTGGGGAAACTGGGGAAACTCAGACCAAAACACTGTGGCAGACCATCCTTGAACTCGGTTCTGTCATTGATGGGGAGGTTCTGTCTGAGCAAGGGGCCAGGCCAGATTTCCATTATTGAGAAATGGCTTCTGGCACATTCTACAGCTCAAGGCTACCCTGAAAAGGGGAATAGGCAGCATAAAAGCCGTGTCTAGAGCCTTCAAATATACACAAGCCTCAAGCATGTGTACACTTGTGTCTGAGTTTTCTAGTGTGTGATTTTTAAGCTATATAATTCAAAGCCTCACAAAACCAGGAAGACGTATTAGCACAAAGGAATGCAATGATTGAAATCTTGGACGAGTTGTCTAGGTTTATTCACAAGTGTTATTATTTGTATATTCATACTGAACAATTTCAAGTGGTTATTAACACATTTGAGTAGTCCGTCAACACCAGATCTAACCATAACGTGAAATTTTGTTAAACCCAACTCAAAAGTAAATGTGATCCTAAGACTCAGACTGAATATGGGGGTTTTTAAAGAACACTTTCAACTGTGCCAAATGAAAGGCTTTACTGTTTAGTAAAAACTTGGTCTTCATATAAAACATGACTTTTAGATCCAGTTTCACAAAATGATATGATATCCCAGCCCAAAAGACACAGTCTAACTTGAGGTCACGTCGTCTTCCAAAGGAAGACAAATCCTGCAGGAGCCAGGAGCTCCTGCCATCATTTCCCATTCTCGTTGGGAATGTCTCTGTGACTCAGACTCAGTGAGGTATGAACCCATGGCCCTCGGCTCCCATGGCAGTCATACTATGTCAAGGGTGAGAGGCAGATCATGGGAAGAGATGTTTTAAAGGGAGCAACCCAGTGAACACAGAGAGAGAGGGAGGCAAGCCAGATCCTCTTACTTGGATTGCGAGATAGAGTCACAACAGGTGCTGGGACTTAGGTCAAGATTATAAATAGATTAGAAATTCTAATGAGAATAGCAAAGGACACTGGAGTTGAGAGCCAAGATTATGGAGTCCCGGTGATCTCAGAGAGCATCTTCTCATGGGGCCTTTCCTGACTTCCCAGCTTTCTTCTCTCCTCCTGACTCTGTACTTCATGTCAGCAAGGGTTTACCCTCCTTCCCACACTGTTTTGTCTTAGATTTAGGCTGACTACTCCATGGACTCTACCTATGTACTTACTGATCCCTTCTTTTGTCCAAGGCAAGACTTAAGCTGGAGCTACACAGTAAGTCCCTTTAGGACAGGGGAGGTATGTTGCCTGTATTAGTTTCCTGAGAGTCTAGGACCCATTCTGTAACAGGTGCTTTGCGCAGAATGGCTGAGGAGAATTTGGCTTCTGATAGCTTTGATTCCCCGCTCTGCCACTCATAGCGTATGACATCTCACTGGGTTCTTCCATTATGTGAAATAATGTATTTTTTAAAAAATCTCCAGTGCCTAGCACATAGTATGAGCTTAATAATTGTGTGATATTATCATCACTGTCTATAGCTTCAAGATTATGAGAAATGGTGAAAACAATTTTATTCCTTTATAGCAGACCTATAAGTAGGTCATGTTATTTTTGCAAAATGGGACCAAAATACTCTACCTGACAGAATTAACATGAATTTTAGTGGGTATTCAAGTGAACACTACCTACGGAAGTGATAGAAGAAGGAAATGATTTTTGGATAACCTGACAAGTTCTCTGCAGTTACAGAGGGCCCCAACTCAGACTGTTAGTAATGAAAACAATCCTGCCTCTTTGTACTTTTCAAAGGACTTCCCCACTTCATAGGGCCTCATTATTTGATGGTGGACAAGATCTGAATTCTCTGGGAAATATCTATAATGTACTTGGCACACAGGCAATTTTCTCAGTGTCCTTGATTACTGGAAACAAGGGCATTCTATTTGGGCTTCAGGTTCCCTGTGCAACTTCAGATCAAATCTGCTTTCCTCCTCTCAGTCCAATCCTTCCTCAGAAAGTAAGAACCATGGAATGATTAAAAATACGGGCTCTGAAATGTTTTGGGTCCCCCTGAGATCTCACCAGGCTCTGGGACCAAAAGCTTATATTCAGTTCTTAATTTAGATTTCACACAATCATGTGAACTGATAAGTATTATTTCCCCCTCTTTCCAAGAGGGGGAAACTCAGGCTCAAAGGAATGAAGTCATTTCTATAAGACAGATGGGATGCAGAAAGGTCAGGATTTGAACCCAGGTTGGTGTCACTCCAAAAGCTAGCTCATAACTGCTATGCAAGTCCAGCTCCCCTAATACCTGGGCGTGTGGGGGAATCACCAGCTGGTTGACATTGGACAAGCCTTTAAGTCTCCCAGAGCTTTCTTACTTGCAAAACTTAGATAATACTTTATAGGGTTTTTGTGAGAATAAATTTAGGTAACATTTATACGTAAGGGTTTTTATCTACTAGGGGGCAGCTCCTGAGGTTCGTGTGGGAGTTTTGAAGAGAGAGATGTTAGGTAGTCAAATCCCGCTTACACCTCCCCGAGGCACCAAGATCACGGATCCACAGGGGACCTGCAATGATGGAGAGCGAGGGTGTGTCTAGCACCTTGCTCAGTGCTCAGCCCAGATTGGATGCTCATTAAAAATTTGCTGGAGGGATTGATTCAGCGTCTGTTGTTTGTTGCTCGGGGTACAGATGCAGCAGGATAAACAACTCTCCTCCCCTCAGGAAACTCAGTCCTAAACAAAAGGAGCCAGACAAGTGAACAGAAAATAAACTAGTATAGTATGCGAGCAGGGAGTCAGGAAGACTGTTGGGAAAGAACTCTGGGGCCTGAATGTTAGAGGCTACGTGGAAGTCCACCATGTGAAGACAGGAACATGTACAGGGAACAGTCTGTTCTTAGGCAGTGGCACAGGAGGCTGCTGTAAGGAGTACAAACTATTCCGTGAGGAAGGAGCATGCCTGGAGTGGTGAGGATGCAGTGAGTTGCAGTCCTTGCTCCGAATGCTGCGCTGAGGATCTGGGACTGCACCCTGAAGGTAACGCGTGGAACCCCCGAAGGACCCCAGTATGGGGCATGTCATGGGCACCTTTCTTTTGGAAAGCTCCCACTTCTGGGAAGTGTGCAGAATGGTTGGACTAGGAAGAGGGTGAATATACAAGTGAAGTTAAAAGGTTATAATAGTAGACAAGATATTTAGCTATTGCATCAGGGAGGGGGAGGAGGAAATGGATTTTAACTGTATTTAGGAGGTAGAATTAATGGGCCATGAAGTCCAGTTGAGTACTGAGGAGGAAAGGAGGAACGCCGTCTAAGGTTACTGCTTCAGCTGAGCAACTGCATATATGGTGGTTCCATTAATAACACCATCGAGCATTTATTGAGCGCCTATTATGTAGTCACATGCCACTTTGCATGCATTATTCCGTTTCATCCTCGTATCAGTCTGCAAGTTGGTCATTATCTCCATTCTACCAATGGAGAAGGTGACGGTCCGAGCAACTAGGAAACTTGCCCCATACTTGGTGTGGAGTAAATGAAGTTGGGATTTAAACTCAGTATCTGACTCCCAAGGGCATGCCTTCAGTCACTGCGGTCTGCCCAGCTACTTCCCAGGCTGAGGGAAAGGACCCGAGGGTTTGAAGGGGGAGGCAGAAGATGGTTAAGGACATTACCCCCACGGCCTCCTTTAAATACTGAACTCAGATCAAATAAACATGCTGCTACAGCAACCAAAAACCAAATATTGGTGGAATGTATGTAAATGAAATATAAGCAATGGGGCGCTAGTTGATTCTCCTGGTACTGGGCATCAGAGTCAATCCAAGAATGGCTGTGAGGGGAGCCTGTGTGGCTCATTTGCCAAGTGCCTGCCTTCCGCTCGGATCTTGGTCCCAGGATCCTGAGAATCCTGAGATGGAACCCCACATCTGGCTCCCTGATTGGCAGGAAGCCTGCTTCTCCCTCTCTCACTCCCCCTGCTCGTTTTCTCTCTCTTGCTGTCTCTCTCTCTCTGTCAAATAAATAAATAAATAAAGTCTTAAAAAAAAAATGTGTGTGTGAATCCTGGGGTAAGGCAGGTGTCCTTTCAAAGGCTCAGAACAGACCTTTCCCCATCAGTCCCTGTGCTTTCAGCGCAGGACCTGAGGCAGCTCTTTATTCTAAAGAAGGGCCCACTTAAAGCCTCATTAGTCATTCTGCCCTGAAGGACAATCAGTCTTTTGGCTCCTTCTGGTGAATGCTTTCTGAGGGTAGGGCAGGAGAGAATATAGTGCCTGTCAGCAGGGAAAGGAAGGAAACCTGACTTGGAAATGCAGGAAAAGACAAACTAATCAGGGTTAACCATTATGCTATTTTTATGCAATTCCATACAGGTTGCTCAGTAAATTATGGGCTGGTAGAAATTTATTTCACGAAGTTGTTCATCATTCTTTGCCATAACTTAGGCTAACCAGAGAAAGAGAAAAAAAAAACCCGATCTGGAGCCATGACTTCTCAGCGTCCTTCCCTGTTTGTGGTTGACCTTCAGCACAGTTGAGAGGGTTGTTCATGACTCCACCATTGAGACCCTGACATCTTGGAAGGTATATTGTTGTTAAATGGGTACATTAGTACTTTTGCTCTCTCACCTTTTGGCATGTGTTTGTGTGTGTGGAGGGGTTTCGGGCAGGATGGAGAGTTTAGAGGGTCAAGACTTAATGAGCATTGCCCAAGAAAATACATCTGCTGACTGTTTAATAAGCACAATCTCCTTGGAAGTAAAAATAACTGTGAAGCAGAAAATCTTATTATTATGCATATAATAATCATTGTCTAGGGCATGCAATGACAAGACTGTGGGCTGTGTCCATTTGGCTACTGATTTTTCTATTCCCTGCCTTCAGGCAGCCTAGCAGAAGACTTAATCTCTTCCTCTGCACAAGTGCCAAGAATTTCAGCTTCAGGAATGATGGGGGGGAGGGTGCTCCCCCACCTTGTCGTTTTACTAACCACACCATCCCCAGCAAGCCACCAATCTGAGGGGATAGGCAAAGAGTCTCAAACTTTTGGTGGTATTTCTAGGAGCTAAGACACATGGAATGAGCCAATCAGGTTATCAACATCAGGCCACACTTGACCCCTCCCCCAATCCTTTTTAATTGGGCGAAGTATTTATTTTAAAATCTAGCAAATAGGATACAAATTAGACACCCATCAACAATATCTGTAAGAGAATCATTTAGGGTGCCTGGGTGGCTCAGTTGGTTAAGCAACTGCCTTCGGCTTGGGTCACCGTCCCGGAGTCCCAGGATCTAGTCCCTCATCGGGCTCCCGGATCCATGGGAATCTACTTCTCCCTCTGACTTTCTTGCCTCTCATGCTCTATCTCACTGTCTCTCTCTCAAATAAATAAATAAAATCTTAAAAAAAAAAAAAAGATCATTCAAAAAAAAAGTCAGTACTTCTGTCCAAAGTTTACAGAGAATTAATACAGCTCCTTTTCCTACCAGTTGCTTTTCTTTAAACTTGACATCAGTAACTAAGGGTAAAACAGTCATGCCTACCACCATGGGATTCAAGGTCAAACAACTTTCCATGGCCCTTGTTTACGTTTTGATCACCAGTTGAGCTTTCCTTTTCTCCAAAGGCCTGTAGAAATAGCTGGCAATTTTCAGTCATCAAATCAAAGCCCTTTGTCGCCATCGTTTCTTCAGTGTAACGCAAGATATGCTGGTAGTAATTTGATCAGTCCCGTCATTTCCATAATTAGAACGAAAGCAGTCTTCCTGAAGTATGCGCTCCTACCATGACATGAAGTCACACAAAAGTGAGCACACAAAGCCCTGATGTTGTATGGTCCTAAAATAGCAGCTATTTTTAAACATAAATTTATTTGCTTACCTCTAGCTTCCACCACCCAGTTAGATGTATTTACATCTCAGCTCTACATTTGGCTTATCTATTGATGACTAATGAAATGCAAGTCAGGGCATTTCACTTTAAAGACATTATTTCTCTAATGGGTGGATCATGGATATCCACTCATGTGAGGCTTATACAAACGCTCCTGGGTTTCTCTAGGGAGGGAGGGGTAGGGGGTGGGGAAAGCAACACTTGAATTCGGTGAATATTCTCAATTTGTAGTATTTATCTGCCTGTAGAGCTTGATGGATATGATCACCTGGGTGTGGTAAAAGCCTATGCCATCCCTGAGATTGTAGGGACCCTAACCCTCCTTTAGAAGGGGGGGGGACAAGTGCCATGGGCAGATTTATCTGAGGCTCCTCATGGGGGTGGTTTAGACAATGCTATGCTCTGAAAGACTGGGAGCTCACACCACATGAAATGTTTTTCACATTTCACTGTTTTTTGGTGGTTTCCCTGCCCTGGTCCCTGTCCTCTCAACCATACTCCACACAACAGTTAGAATAAAGTTCCTCAAATGCTTATAAAATTCAGACATCACCTCCTTCCCAACATCTGTCTTTCATACCACAGCAGCCTTGTTTTACTTGAGTGCCTTTGACTTTGCCAAATTGAGAGTCTGGTCACTGCTCTAGCAACTTCTTTCTCCCCTTGGTCAACGTGAGCCCCAAGATGGTAATGAAAATTCCCCTTCTCCAGGTGGTCTTCCCTGGTGATTGATCTCACCTGGTTCTGAACACCCTCCTCAGTGTATAATCATTGAAACATTCAACAAGTATTTATCTACTTGCAACCATACAAAGAGAATTTTTTTTTGTTTTTAAAGTTTTTTAAAAATTTAATTTTATTTTTTCAGTGTTCTAAGATTCATTGCTTATGCACCACACCCAGTGCCCTATGCAATACATGTCCTCCTTAATTCCCACCACCAGGCTCACCCATCCCCCCACTCCTCTCCCTTCCAAAACCCTCAGTTTGTTTCTCAGAGTCCACAGTCTCTCATGGTTGGTCTCCCCCTACGATTTCCTCCAATTCACTTTTCCTTTCCTTCTCCTAATGTCCTCCGTGTTATTCCTTATTCTCCACAAGTAAGTGAAACCATATGATAATTGACTTTTTCTGCTTGACTTATTTCACTCAGCATAATCTCCTTCAGTCCCATCCATGTTGATACAAAAGTTGGGTATTCATCCAATCAGATGGAGGCATAATACTCCGTTGTATATATGGACCACATCTTCTTTATCCATTCATCTGTTGAAGGGCATCTTGGTTCTTTCCACAGTTTGGCAACTGTGGCCATTTCTGCTATGAACATTGGGGTACAGATGGCCCTTCTTTTCACTACATCTGTATCTTTGGGGTAAATTCCCAGTAGTGCAATTGCAGGGTCATAGGGAAGCTCTATTTTTAATCTCTTAAGGAATCTCCACACTGTTTTCCAAAGTAGCTGCCCCAACTTGCATTCCTACCAATAGTGTTAGAGGGTTCCCCTTTCTCCACATCCACTCCAATACTTGTTGTTTACTGTCTTGTTGATTTTGGTCATTCTCACTGGTGTAAGGTGGCATCTCAATGTGGTTTTGATTTGAATCAGTCTGATGGCTAATTATGATGAACATTTTTTCATTTGTCTGTTAGGTATTTGTATGTCTTCTTTGGAGAAGTGTCTCTATGTCTTCTGCCCATTTTTTGGTGTGATTATCTGTTTTGTGTGTGTTGAGTTTGAGGAGTTCTTTATAGATCTTGGATATCAGCCCTTTGTCTGTAGTATCATTTGCGAATATCTTCTCAAATTCCGAGGGTTGCCTCAAAGTGAAATTTTTAAGAGTCCTCCATAACCTACTACCCTAACATGACTTTTAACTATGCCTCAGATTTCCTTCCAATTCTTTCTCACCTCCTTGTAAGCTTTTACATGATTGCGATGTCCACAGCTTGTATGATTTTTTTCATTCAATGTTATTTTATAACTATTTTTCCAAGTCACTGCACTACAAGGGTGGTGTGACACTGTATCTATGGGCAGGGAGTGATGGTACAGACAGAGTAGGCTATGTAGCCAACCTATATGTAACCTTGGCCAGGCAAATAAACCCTCTGAGCCTCAGTTTGTTCATCTGTGAAATGGGGGATACAATGTATGGAAAGTGTCTGGCATTTGATAAACACTGGCTGTGATTTATTACCCAGTTTGAGTCAAATGAGCTTGCTTTTATGATTGGTTGCTTTGAAAATTTTCATGGCTGTTTCGTGGGCGGTTCGCAGATAATTGTGACATTCCTCTGAAGATGGAACTTTGATTCGTTTGGCCTAACACTTCCTAGGTCTTCTGTTGCTAGACAGAGGTCTGCCTCAGTGGACTCTTAATTATACAGTACTATGGCTGACAGCATTTCTTTCTAAATCATTGTGTTCTTTAAACTGAAACCTAGCCACTAGGTTTATACATACTAAGACTCCCAAGCTGAGTTATAAGTGGTGAAAACAGGAAGAGCAGCTCTGGGAGATGCCTGTATTTCCTACATCATTCCTATGCCCTTCTAGCTGAGAAAATTAGTTTAACCAGTTCTTCATGTTGTTCTTACCACAGTATCTTAGCTCGAAAATCTAGGCCACCTTGGGCAAGCAGACAAAGCTGAGTTTTTGTCTGAAAGGGTTGTGTCCCTTGTAGGGTGTACTTTGCTCGGAGCATTCTACTTTATTTATGGGACTTAAAGACTCGAGTGAGGAGGATGGAAGGTAGTCTGGCACTAAGTGAAGGCACTTGTTTTTAACGTGATCCTGGGGTGGAGAAGCCAAGTTTTGTGGGGTGGGAGGGCATTCCCACTTATCCTCCTCATTTACATTTTGCTTCCTGATGGCCAATCACCAGTTATTGAGCAAGACCTTCCCCATTCCTGAGAAAGGTGCACCTGCTTAAAGCTAACATTTTCATGACAAGTTTGGGAGATTCAAGTTGGAGTTCTGTTAAGGAATGACTGTGTACCCACATAGTCTGGTATCTTCTTTTTCTTAAAGTATTAGCTTGTCATTTTAGAGCCAAGTTTCCCCCCACCACCCTGCCCATTTACAAAATAAGGACTAATCCCTGCACTCCATGTGTTTCATGGACCCTGCTAAGAAGAAAAGTGTTTTTATAAATTCAAGTGTTTTGTTTTAGGTGTATACATATCTTAACAACTATACACAGTTTTTCATGTTCTCCATTTTCTGTGCAATAATAAAACCATTGTTCCCCAACACATCTTGATGGCACTTGCCCAAAAGATTCCTGTTTTGTCTTGTAAGCAGTATCAAGCTTAACGATGGTTACTTGCTTGTAGTCATTCTTCATTTCAATCTTGGCTTCTGATGTTTTAAGTTCAAAAAATAATCTCTGTGCTAATTCTGTAGTCATATGAGGAGACTCATTTCTGATGATTGCTTAATCTTCATCCCCCAAAGAATCTTTCCACTGTAAGAAAAAGTCAAAAGGCATTCCACACCAACTTGTCAGAACATGTCTCCTTTGCTTTGCTTCTCCACCCCCCCCCCCTTTCACTCTTGAAATCTTCTAGCATGACTGAAGTCTGGGAAGCAGACTTCCTGGGAAGCAGCAGGATTTGAGATGAAAATGTTGTAGTTGTCAACATACCTTCTGTAGATGCATTTCCAGCCTCAAAACGATGTGGGGCTAGAACACGGTCTAGCTTTCCCACCTTATGTTAGAGATTCAAGTTTAGACTAATGGCTCCATTTCACACTGCATTGCATCGCATTGTGGGAGAATCATTTCCTTCGGGATAGACGGTCTATCAAATGTATGAACACCTTACTGTGCAAGAACAATGGGAGAAGACATTTTGCTAGAACATGAGCATCTGAGCCTCTTGGTTTAAAAAAAGTAATTAGGAAATCCATCTCCTTTTTTTTTTTTTATCCTAAAAGCAAATTTCTTATAGAAAGGAATTAGAAGTTTTGTTTTTCTTTGTTTTAAATGTAACTCTTACAAGGCATTACCAAGTGGAATTTATTCTGTGTGTGAGAAGGATAAAGAGGGGACATTGAGGGGATAGAGGTAGGTTTTGAACATGCTGTCCAGATTATTGAACCAAAAAAAAAAAATAGTTTTTGGTATGGTCCAGTAGACCAACTCTATGAACAAGAGGTGTGTGCCATGTTGGTTAAGAATACAGACTGGGCTTGAGTTTTGACTCTACTGATTGGCTGTGTGGCAGCAGATCAGTTATTTCATCCCTCAGTGCCTCAGTTTCTTTAGGTGTAGACTGGAGATAATAACACCACCACTACTAATACCTACTTCAGAGGGTTATTACAATAACTAATGAATTAATATTTACAAAGTGCTTAGAATTGTACCTTGGCACATATGATGTGTCAGCTGCTATGATCACCACAGAGATGGGATCTTTGTATTATAAAGACTGAAAGATGGCTTTTCTGTAAATATACTGGCAGTTCCTTTAGGTGTTGACTTCCTATCTTATAGTTTTAAGTTTATACCAATATTTCTTCTGTTTTACTAAGTGAAGCCCCAATTCCACCTGAAAAGCTCAATATTAATCACTACCTAAAAGCCTGAATTGGTAAGTAATATGCTATATTGGGGAAGTATTTTTTGAGACTTCTTTGATGCTTAAAGTTAACCTAAACAAAGTGGAGAATAAACAGGAATATTCAATAGTTGAAATACAGTATTTTTTGAATCATCTAAGTGTGTGTTGTAATTATATACACACCAGTCTGTAACTCTCTGTGTGTGTGATTATTTGATCAGTCCTTGGCTTCCCAATTAGACTTTAAACTCCATGAGGATAGGTATGTGTTTTGCTTACCATTAAATTTCAGCAACTAGCATCTGATATATAGTGGGCATTCAACAGTAGTTGTCGAATGAATGAATGCATGCATAGCTTGGTAATTTAAAAATGATACTTTGAAAGTCATTGTGTCTATATCATAGACTTTTAAGAAATTCATGTGTGGTTACTAGGGTTCTTCATACTGTTCATATTTCTATTAAGAAAACAGAAGTCTGACAGAGAAAGTACAGAGACATTCATTAACTTAGCAAAGAGGTGTGTTTGAGGATGAGCTTTCAGACTTCTGAGTCCCAGTCTGGGTCTGTTGCCACTAAGATGAAAAGGAGAATCAAGAAATGCCACCTTCTTCCCTTCCTTCATCTCTTTTTTACTTCTCCCATGTCATCGTTCCATGACTTGCATCCTATAGATGCAGGAGGAAGAAAGGAGAAACTCTTTTTTTTTTTTTAAAGATTTTTATTTATTTATTTGACAGAGAGAGAGAGAGAGAGATCACAAGTAGGCAGAAAGGCAGGAAGAGTGAAAGGGGGGAAACAGGCTCGCCGCTGAGCAGAGAGCCCGATGCGGGGCTCGATCCCAGGACCCTGGGATCATGACCTGAGCTGAAGGCAGAGGCTTTAACCACTGAGCCACCCAGGTGCCCCAAAGGAGAAACTCTTGAGACATTTGCTTAGTACTCTCCTTCTGGAGGGAAAGTAGACATCAAAGCCCAGAATTGCTACATACCCATGACGCACAGCCCTGTCTTCCAGGGCCCAGGTCCTCGTGACTGTTCCGACATTCTGATAGAATATGCTGCTGGCCCCCAGGCAGGTGTCTCAAACTTCAAAGGGTTGGTATCAGTAATGACAATTTAAAATGAATGTGGCATCTTGCTGAAAAATTACCGTGTAACAAATGGATAACTTTTTATTTAGCTCCCGAAAATCCTGTACCTAGAAAGGCATTCTTAACCATCTGGAAAATATTTTGAGGAAATTAAAGCTTTGGCGCTCAACTATATCAATGATTCCCTCTTGCCTTTATTATTAGTAGTATTATCTCCCCATGGCCTTGCCCTTATTAATCAGATCCTCAAACTTGTTTCCTATAAAATAGCTCCCAACAAATTTGTAAGTCAGACTCTTAGCTTTCTCTCCTCTTTGACTTTAAGACATTCTTCTGGTTCTATTTCAAGTTACATATACATACATATTACAGACATAAATGTTCTTCCTTTCTTCTTTTTTTCTTTTCTTTTTTTTTTTTTTTTGTTATTCTTAGCACATGTGGAGATGATTTAGTTTCTGAACAAGGATTCTTTGGACACCTTCCTTTTTAGAAAATCCAAATCCTATGGAATCGGAGAGGTTTTTCTGTCTCCCTAAAAGTGTAGAGGAGAAGCGTAATGAAATAAGATTTTTAAAAAATCAAGTTAGGCCATTAGAGCAATGCTAAATAATTTACAGTGATCATTATTATGCCATGCACAACTGTACTCCATTTGGTTATGTCAGATGGAGATGCAATTATCTGTTGGACTTGTTTGGCTCTCTTGATTCAGTTCAGCCTCTGTGCTGGGTTAAGTTTCCGCAAAACCATGATTCACTAAAATGCTTCAGGAATGAGGACTTGTGTTTCATTTAATTTTTTTGGTTAGCTAAAGTTGAACCAGAAAACTCTTGGCTTAAAAACATTCTAAAATCGTTTCATTTTCTTGCATCAAAAGGACAGCACAGTGGAAGAGTCTGTCATTGGTAGTTAAGAACATCACGGGTCCCGTGTGGTCATTTTCTGACTATTAGAAAATGGTACAGATGGAGGGAGAGTTGAGAGGTTGAAATGAATATGGAAACCTGTTAGAAACTAGACTCCTGGTATCAAAGGGCCAGTTGCCTCTATTTTTAAAAAGTAGCTAATAAACTAGTATCTATTGAGCACCTACTACTTACCAGGCTTTAGACTCTCCACTTGAGCCAATTCTGGTGGAGGAGAAGAGGATATATTTACAAATAATGACTGCACAATGCCGTAAGTGCTTAAGAAGGTAAGCAGCAGATGCTATGGTAGCTTGGAGTAGGGAACTACCCATGGCCTGAGGAAGTCAAAGATCTCACCATGGGGAAGATGATGGTCTGTGTCTTGACATCTGTATAGGAGCTGAGTGGGAAAGAGGGAATAAGGCATCCTCCAGCAGGGGCCGGCAGACCTTGAAATACACAGAGATGTAAACGAGCATTCTCTGTCCTGAGACGTGTTATGTGTGCCCGTGTGTCAGGGCAGGGAGAGACTGCTGGCAGATGAGTCTGGACAGTAGGCTGGGGCAGACTATAAAGGGCCATTTATAGAGTTCAAGTGCAATTTTATAAGTAACATTTAACAATGGAGTTAAGCAATCTGATTCGTGTTTCAGAAAGATTACTCTGGCAATGGTGGAAAGGATGCATTGGAGGGAGAAAGATGCCATTTTTTATGAACTAGGCAGTATTTCAAAAAATCATTTACTGTTTTAACGTTTTATTGAACTGAAATATAGTTCGAAACATTCTTTTCCTTTTAAGTAGGAAAACCTTTCCGTTTCCTTCCTTCACACAGGTTTTGTATTAGTATTATTATCTTCACTTTGAATATTGGGGAATTGAGGCACAATGGCCATGTCACTACCCCAAGGTTCTGAATGGAATCCATTGAAAAATTGACTCAAAGCCAGGTCTCAAAGCTTCTTCCAGCAATTGCTAGACCACACTCCCCACTATAACAGCATATTTATGATATAATTAACTTTCGGAAAGCCATATGGCTTTTGTTACAAAGACTAAAGGAATGTGCTTTTCATAACGAATGGCATATGGCCTCCAATAGCTCTTTGCTTGCATGTTTTAACAAAATGAACATGTACATAAATTAGATGCCTCAGGTCAGTTAGCAAACTGAGGGTGATTTTCTTCTGCTCTCCCTAATTACAACTGCATTTCTGACAAATATCAAGGAGGTTTTTGGCAGCCTGTGGGTGTAAACATCCATAGCGTGGCTCAGATAATCTTTTTCTTCTATGGCCTTGCCCCTTTAAAGAGTCAGTATTTGTCTTTTATTCACAGAGGGATGTGCTGCTCGCAGAGACAGGGGCATTTCTTTTCTTTCTTTCTTTTTTTAAAGATTTTGTTTATTCATTTGATAGAGAAAGATCACAAGTAAGCAGAGAGACAGGCAGAGAGTGAGGGAGAGAGGGGGAAGCGGGCTCCCCGCTGAGCAGAGAGCCTGATGCGGGGCTTGATCCCAGGACCCTGAGATCATGACCTGAGCCGAAGGCAGAGGCTTAACCCACTGAGCCACCCAGGCGCTCCAAGACAGGGGAATTTCTGATGAAGCTGCATGCTTTCCGAGATGTGGGGAGCACTAGTTGATTTAAATGATCCAATAGGTAGAAGGAGCAACCAAATAAGAATGACTGAGCTGAAAGCTGACATTTACCTTTGGCATTTAAGTGACTTAGGGCTGATAGATAACATGATGGACACTCACATGCTGAACTAATTTAATAGCAGTTAATCGTGAAGGCTCACACTTAATCTCTCAGTTGTTTGGAAGCCTTTCTATTTTAAGTAACATGCCTCAAAGTTCTGCTCTCTGAGTTCACACTGTGTTTCATCCTATTGTTGATTTAGCAGGTTTCCTGGTAGAGCCTGAGAATGAGCTCCTTGCAACTTTCACATTATCATATTACAATATTCACCACTGATTATTCGTACTCAAGGTCAATGACATTATCTCATTGGAATTCCCTGGACTCTGAATTCATAAGATAGTCCAAAACGCTCTTGTCTGTAATGGAAAAATACAACACAATTACTGTAAGTCAGTTAGTTCATAAAGGATCTGCATTTTAAATGTAGCTACTCATCATATTGGCAAATCCCTTGCTTTTTTTTTTTTTAAAGTGTGTGTTTATATTATAGTAATAATACAATTTTTTGTTAATTAAGTGAAAGTATATCGACAAGAAAAGGAAATTTAAAATATAAGCGTTTCTGAAGTAACTGAAGGAAATAAGTAAAAATACATTTTAATTACTATTAAAATATTTAACACCTTCTATTAAAAAGCTTCATTTCCTAAGAGCAAAACCCACATAGTTTAAGATAATTTTTTCATGAAGAATAAACCAAATACTTAGATAAAAATTAAACTTTAGGTCTCTCTTTTTCTCACCTAAGATGCCTCCTTCAAATTCTGTTCATACAAAAGCAAAGTGTTTGTTAACTTGTGTTCTAATTCCTCTTATATTTACTATAATCTGTATTCCTTTTTTGGGCAAGTCATAGCTTCTCCTTTAATATTTTCCATTGTGTTATAATTACAAACTGTGGACTCATAGGATTGATGAGTCATAGGGCTGGATAGAATAAACCTTCAGCGATCATCTCTGCCTCTGGGGCACCTCTGCACCATGAATTGAATAACAAGGTGAGTAAGAAACACCTTTAGCCAGAAATATGGCTTTGGTTAGATGAAGAAAAAAGGTAAACCTGGGAACTCTTCTCCTCTTTAACAAAGAAAACTTCTTCCTTCCTTCTTTCTTTTTTTTTTCCCAAAGTGTACTCACCCCAAACTGATATTATTAGATTAATAACCCTACCAAAAAACTTGTATGTGAAAGTGTGGAATCATTTTGACTTACTTCATATTTTAGAGTTGAATCCTAGGATCTATAAATCCCCAGATAGCAGTATTTGAGAATGAAAGATTCTGCCCCTATCTCTTTAACCATTATTTACTACAGGACTATAAACTATTTAAAAACAACAGCAACAACAACAACAACAGTATGAAGGCACTAGATTTGTAAACAAACTGTCTCTACAGAATCTATAGGAAGCCGAGAAATAATTTGGAAGAGAAAGTAATTAGGATAACATTTACATACTAACAAAGTCAATTAGATGTTGGGCCAAAAATGTTATTTTCTTAACTGTCATGATTCATTATGTTAAGACCACTCCCATCTTGCTCTGAGGCTCTGTAGCAGTTGGAGATGGTTGTATTAGAGAATGCACTTCAAGACACTGAGCCAGTACGGCTATCTGTGTGAAGCTCAAGACAGAACAAACATTGACACAAAATGAGAGATCTGGTGTCTTTTTTGCTTAGCCCCATGTGCTGGTAGGATGAACAAGTGTCATAGAGCCAGGAAGCTCCATAGCCACCAATGAGATCAGACATGGCCTGATAAACAGTGTAAGAAAGACCATTTGGGCACAGTCCTGAAGGCCAACCCTTTTGGAGGTACTTCCCTTAGAAAAGGAACTGTTCTGGGAAAAGTAGGGCTTGAAGCCAAATTCTGCCCTCAGGAAGTATGTCAGGGTCTAGCTGATCAAAAGCGGCAATAAATAAATAAATAAATAATAAATCACAGCTTTTGTACCCAGTGATAGTTGTTTGAATTTTATTGAGGAAAATGATGAGTTCTGGCTGCTGGATTTGGTCACAAAGTCAGTGACATTCTTGGAGTTCACCTTAAGATTGTCGAAGTAGCCAATGTGTCTCTTTTGACCTTATATAAAAGCAAGAAGGAAGTCCAAGATAAGTTTTGATGGTTAAGACATGACAGAAATAAATTTTCATATTCCCTCCCCCAAATGAGAGAACTGGTTCATTAGAATTATTTTGAATACTTGGGTTAATTTGAATTTTATATTCTAAAAGTGTTATGATATGCAAAGACAGAGACCACTTATTTTTCCAGATTTTCCAACCTTGTGCCAAATTATGTTAGCAAACAAATATGGTTAAAATACAAACGGGGGAAATGGCAAGACCAACCACAGTTGCCTTCAAAGGAAAATGGATCTTGTCCCTTGAAGGTTTGTTTTGTTCTTCTGAGGACCATCTTGGGTCTGAATATTTTAAGGTGGCCTTAGTATGAATTTTTTGAAGGCTGGGCATGCAGAGAGCCAAGCTGGGGTTGGGAAGAACGAGGAAAGGAGAGGGAGAGGAGGAGAGTAATCAGGGAAGGAGTTGTGACTTTGGAGAGCCCCTGAGGGTAAAGGTAGTGAGAGGAAAATTCCTGAGTATTGGGGTGATTGAAGGACTTTTAAGAGAAAGAAGGTTTAATATTTGATGAGATTATTTCTGTTTCTGTAATTGTAAACTGTCCCAACTCCTCAGCCTTTAGTAAGGTCTGTCATAAGCATTCAAGCTTTGTGGACTTCCTTTTGTTTTTGGATTGGAAGTAATGGGAAAGACCTCATTACATGTAGGGTAGAATAGGATGAGCACAAACAAGAAGGGCCATAACAAGAAGAAAATTATTTTTTTCAAAGATTTTATTTATTTATTTGAAAGACAGAGATCACAAGTAGGCAGAGAGGCAGACAGAGAGAGAGGAGGAAGCAGGCTCCCCGCTGAGCAGAGAGCCCGATGAAGGGCTCAATCCCTGGACCTGGGAACCATGACCCGAGCCGAAGGCAGAGGCTTTAACCCCCTGAGCCACCCAGGCACCCCAACAAGAAGAAAATTATGCAGAAGGAGACATTCAGAGGCAAGACAGCCTTGCAGACATACCAGCAACACTTTTCTTCATCCCCCCAAATGTGTAGAAATTTTGGAGAGGACTTTGGTCTTCTACAGACGATGTGATGTTTGAATGGAGGAGGAAGTAGATTCCAGCTGATATTTGGGTTATATTAATACAGTCTGAAATTACAATAACTTATTAAGGGAGGAAGAAGAGGTGGAAAATTTTGATCTCTTGGGCTTCACTTTCTATCATGGTCTTACTTACCTGTAGCACATAGTGCTGTTGGCATCTTTGTCTACAAATGTACCAGGCATTTAACTTTTGACTTTTTAAGTCAAGTTTGAGCTTGTCAGTTATGCATCTAGTAAACCAAAAGATATTGCTGAAATCTGTGGCAACTGTTTTTTGAAACTATTTTGTGCATTTGCATTTATTGGAAGTGTAATTATAAGTTGCCTTGCTTTGTAGCATTCCCCATGGCATGTAGGGGAATTTGTTTGTATGTGGAAATCTTTATAGGAAGTAGCATTGTTGCATGAGGTTGAAGACTGGTATCTACATGTTTGAAGATGCCCACATTTTTTTGGCCTATCATCACTTGTAAATAATCGCCATGGTGTATAGTGAAAAAGTATCAATAACCTATTGCTTGAACTTCTCTTTTAAAAGGGCAAATTTCACCTCTGTCTAACATGAAGATGATTCTGAAGTTTAACTTGTTTATGTTAAGTTAAAGTTTTTGTCTACAGACTTCCATTACACTGCATTGTTAGGGGCAAAATTGTGGATAATTGGAAGAGAGAGAGAGAGAGATGAGCAGATGAAGAAAAGCAGAGATGTTTTAAGATATGGCTTGCCTAAATCCTTTGTTGGGAAAGTCTGTCATACTGTTTTTAACAGATATGCCTTGCTTTGCAATATCTTGATGATCTAATAGGGACTTGAAGGAAAATTTATGTGATGGAGCAACTCCTATATGGTGTATCTCAATATTTGAGAACTTTACAGAAAACACTGGAGTGTACAAGCAGAGCAATTGCCTTGACTGTTTCTCTACATTTAGCCACAACTGTGCTATTCTAATGGTTATGGGAAAGGATGAGGGCCAAGTTCTTGTCTGACTTTGAATCTAGTCGAGTCCTTACATGCTATGAAGCTTCAGGGCAAAGTTTAATTTTCCCAAGACTCATAGAACCTACTGTTTAGTGATATAAATTTACACTTCTGCTTAAAAAAAAAAAGAGGACACAGTTGAACTGATTTCATAAAAGTCTAAAATGGAAGCCAAATATTAGGGGATTTTAATCTATTAAATAAAATAAACTCACAAAACCTGAGATTGTTATTAAATTTGGAAACTATATCTCCTGTTGCTTTTCTTTTTCTTCTTCTTCTTTTTTTAAAAAAGATTTTTATTTTATTTATTTGTCAGAGAGAGAGAGCAAGAGAGCACAAGCAGGAGGAGTGGCAGGCAGAGGGAGAAGCAGGGAGAGA
The DNA here is from genome assembly GCA_004024625.1 of Mellivora capensis. Classification (NCBI taxonomy): domain Eukaryota; kingdom Metazoa; phylum Chordata; class Mammalia; order Carnivora; family Mustelidae; genus Mellivora; species Mellivora capensis. The sequence continues at coordinate 20,030 of PISX010014176.1, read as the reverse complement.
GAGAAGTAGGCTCCCCATTGAGCAAAGAGACCAATGTGGGACTCAATCCCAGGACCCTGGGATCATGACCTGAACTGAAGGCAGATTTTTAACCAACTGAGCCACCCAGGCATCCCTCCCATTGCTTTTCAAGGCAAGTCTAGGACTGTTTAGGCCACATAAAGTCACCTTGTTCCAGAGTTTGGAGACCATTTCATTGTGTGACTTCTGAGATCCTACGTATGTTCTCAAAATTCTCTTCCCATCTCATGTTCTCCAACTTTCATTAATAGGGGTGTGTGTATGTGTGTGTGTGTGTGTATGCTATTTTATTCTTGCCCTTACTGAACTTCATTTTCCTAAATTGAGCCTGTTTCCTATCAGCATTTGGGAGCTTTCTCATTTCTGCCAGCTTATTATTTATTCCTCCCAGACTGTCAACATTTACAAAATGGCAAGTGTACCCTGTACAAATGTAATTGTTTGTGGTGGTGATAAGAGTGCAATAAGCAAATCCTATAGCATGACACTGGTTCTTGCCCTCTAGGGTGATATGAGTCTGTTAATCATCATTCTGTGGACACAGTTGTTCAACCAGTTTAGAAGTTATTTATTCAAGAAATATTTATTGAGCGTTCCCTCTGAGCCAGTTTGCATGCTAGGTGGTGGAAACGATGAACGATACTATTCCTGACCTTCAAGCACCTCACCAGGACAAAAGCATGGGAATAAAGTGTGATAATGCCAGAGGTATACATTAGGCAAGGGACTAAAATCCTGCCTGGCACTTTCTGAATGAATAACCTGAAGAGTAAATTGGTACAGCCGCTGTGGAAAGTAATATGGCGGTTCCTCAAAAAATTAAAAATAGAAGTACCATATAATCCAATAATTCAACTAGATATTTACTCCAAAAAATGAAAATACTAATTTGAAAACATATATGTACCCCTATGTTTATTGCAGCATTATTTACAACAGTCAAATATGGAAGCAGCCCAAGTGACCATTGTTAGTTGAATGGATAATGAAGATGTGGTATAGCTATGCACATATGTGCAATGGAATAATATATACTATTGTAAATGTATATTTATATGTATATGTAAATGTAAATTGTAAATATATATATTATTGTAAATGAAATATATATAGAATAGAATATTATACAGCAATACAAAAGAAAGGATGGGATTTTGTCCTTTGTGACAACATGGATGGACCTAGAGGGTATTATGCTAAATGAAATAAGTCAGACTAAGAAAGATAATGCTTTATGATTTCACTCATATGTGGAATATAAAAACCAAAATAAAGGAATAAATAAACAAATGAACAAAAAGCAGACCTATAAATACAGAGAACAAACTAGGGTTGGCAGAGGGAAGGATGGGCAAAATGGGTGAAGGGGAAAGGGAGATACAGGCTTCTAGGTATGGAATGAATAAGTCATGGGAATAAGAGGTATAAGGAAATTAGTCAATGATACTGTAATAGTGTTGTATGGTGAGAGATGGTAGCTATGTTTGTGGTGAGCATAGCATAACATATACAGATGTTGTATCACTATGTTGTACACCTGAAACTCATGTAACACTGTGTTAACTATACTCCATTAAAAAAAACTAAAAAAAAAGAATAAACCAGGGAGAGTGAGAAACTTGTACTTGTTCAAAATGTATGCAATTTATTCTATAAATTTTAGAAACATTTCATCAAATTACCAAGGAAATCCTATCAGAATGACTATAATTGCATTGAAGCTTTAATTTCATAAATCCAATATTCTTATCTAGAACTGTGACATATCTCTCACTTAATTCCTATATATTTTAAAAGGATGATTTTTAAGTATTTTGTTTTTTGTTGTTCTTGAGAATAGGACTCTTCCATACTTTATAAATGTGATGTGTGTGTGTGTGTGTGTTTCAAAGAAAGCTATGGGTCTTGAATCATTGATTATACTAGTTTTTTGGTTGCCTCAGTGGAGTTTTCTAAATCAAAGTTGTTGAGTGTGGATAATGATAATTTAATCCCCCTTTTTTTTTAAAAAAAAAAAAAAGATCTTATTCATTCATTTGACAGACAGAGATCACAATTAGGCAGAGAGGCAGTAGAGAGAGAGAGAGAGAGGAGGAAGCAGGCTCCTTGCCAAGCAGAGAGCCCAATGCGGGGCTTGATCCCAGGACGTTGGGATCATGACCTGAGCCGAAGGCAGAGGCTTTAACCCACTGAGCCACCCAGGCGCCCCAATTTAATCTCTTTTAAAGAATGTCCTATTTGTGAATTTCATCATAATTTCTTTTTAGATATTGTAATATAAAACACTTGATATTAGCCACATTCAATTGCCTTTCTAACACCTACAGTCCAGCTTCCCAGGATACCAGTGTCTACTTACATTTCAGGAGGAAATAGATACAGGCAGTTTTTTACCTACTCACATCTATGGAAATGAAACTTTCTCCTTTTCAAAGATGTGGTCATTGCGTAGTGATATCATTGATGTTGTTGCCATCTTACTTTTTTCTTAAAAAAAATAATACACATATTTGGAAAATGGAAAAATTATTGAAACTAAGAATAGAAGTAAGAGTGAGAAAGTATCGAATGTAAAAATATGAAGGAACACTTTCATAAGACCAGTTTATCACAGAGGTGATGTAATTCACAAATGCTTCATGAGGGATACAAATGGATTTGAGCAGAGTTATGTAATCTTTATCAACAGATACTACATGTGGTTTGGTCCTGTTGTACATTCTTTCCAACTATGCCCCTATTTGCTGAAATAGGACTCACTGTAAAGGCAGTAGCAGGCAGCCTTATTTTAGTTTTTCTTTCTTTTTTTTTTAAATTAACATGCAATGTGATATTTGCTTCAGGGGTACAGGTCTGTGAATCCTCAGGCTTACACAATTCACAGCACTCACCATGGCACCCTCCCCAATGTCCATAACCCAGCCACCCTATCCCTCCCCCGACCCCCTACCAACTCTCAGTTTGTTTTCTGAGATTAAGAGTCTCTTATGGTTCATCTCCCTCCTCAGTCCCATCTTGTTTCATTTTTTCCCCCACCCTTCCCCCCACAACCTCCACCTTGCCTCTCAAATTCCTCACATCAGAGAGATCATATGATAATTACCTTTCTCTGACTGGCTTATTTTGCTTAGTGTAATACCCTCTAGTTTATCCATGTTGTTGCAAATGGCAAGATTTTGGTTTTTTTGGGTGGCTGCATAGTATCATAGTATTCTGTATACTATGTATACAGTATATAGTATAGTATATATATACATATATACATATGTATGTGTGCATCACACACATATATGTATACACACACACATATATATACATATATATGTGTATACACACACACACACACATATACACTACATCTTCTTTATCCATCATCTGTTGATGGACATCTAGGTTCTTTCCATAGTATTGTGGACATTGCTGCTATAAACATTTCGGTGCATGTGCCCCTTCGGATCACTACATTTGTATCTTTAGGTTAAATACCCTATACTGTGATTGCTGGGTCGTAGGGTAGCTCTATTTTCAATTTTTTGAGGAACCTCCATGCTGTTTTCCAGAGTCACTCCACCAGCTTGCATTCCCACCAACAGTGTAGGAGGGTTCCCCTTTTTCCACATCCTCGCCAGCATCTGTCATTTCCTGACTTGTTAATTTTAGCCATTCTGACTGGTGTGAGGTGATATCTCACTGTGGTTTTGATTTGTATTTCCCTGATGCCGAGTGATGTGGAGCACGTTTTCATCTGTCTGTTGGCCATCTGGATGTCTTCTTTGCAGAAATGTCTGTTCATGTCCTCTGCCCATTTCTTGATTGGATTATTTGTTCTTTGGGTGTTGAGTTTGATAAGTTATTTATAGATTTTGGATACTAGCCCTTTATCTGATATGTCATTTGTGAATATCTTCTCCCATTCTGTCAGTTGCCTTTGGTTTTGTTGACTGTTTCCTTTGCTATGCAAAAGCTTTTGATCTTGATAAAGTCCCAATAGTTCATTTTTGCCCTTGCTTCCCTTGCCTTTGGTGATGTTTCTAGGAAGAAGTTGTTGTGGCTGAGGTCAAAGAGGTTGCTGCCTGTGTTCTTCTCAAAGAATTTTGATGGATTCCTTTCTCACATTGAGGTCTTTAATCCATTTTGAGTCTATTTTTGTGTATGGTTTAAGGAAATGGCCCAGTTTCATTTTTCTGCATGTGCTGTCCAATTTCCCCAACACCATTTATTGAAGAGGCAGTCTTTTTTCCATTGGACATTCTTTCCTGCTTTGTCAAAGATTAGTTGACCATAGAGTTGAGGGTCCATTTCTGGACTCTCTATTCAGTTTCATTGATCTATGTGTCTGTTTTTGTGCCAGTACCATACTGTCTTGATGATGACAGCTTTGTAATAGAGCTTGAAGTCCGGAATCGTGATGCCACCAACTTTGGCTTTCTTTTTCAACATTCTTCTGGCTATTTAAGGTCTCTTCTTGTTCCGTATAAATTTTAGGATTATTTGTTCCATTTCTTTGAAAAAAATTGATGGTATTTTGATAGAAATTGCATTAAATGTGTAGATTGCTTTAGGTAGCATAGTCATTTTCACAATATTTGTTCTTCCAATTCATGGGCATGGAATGTTTTTCCATTTCTTTGTGTCTTCTTCAATTTTTTTCATGAGTGTTTTATAGTTTTCTGAATACAGATTCTTTGCCTCTTTGGTTAGGTTTATTCCTAGGTATCTTATGGTTTGGGGTGCAGTTGTAAATGGGATCGGCTCCTCAGTTTCTCTTTCTTTTGTCTTGCTGTTGGTCTATAGAAATGCAACTGATTTCCGGGGATTGATTTTATATCCTGACACTTTACTGAATCCCTGTATGAGTTTTAGTAGTTTTGGGGTGGAGTCTTTTGGGTTTTCCACATAGAGTATCATACCATCTGCAAAGAGTGAGAGTTTGACTTCTTCTTTGCTGATTTGGATGTCTTTTATTTCTTTTTGTTATCTGATTGCTGAGGTTGGGACTTCTAGTACTATGTTGAATAGCAGTGGTGATAGTGGACATCCCTGCCGGGTTCCTGACCTTAGGGGAAAAGCTCCAGGTTTTTCCCCATTGAGAATGATATTTGCTGTGGGTTTTTCATAGATGGCTTTGAAGATACTGAGGTACGTACCCTCTATCCCTACACTGTGAAGAGTTTTGATCAAGAAAGGATGCTGTACATTGTTAAATGCTTTTTCAGCATCTATTGAGAATATAATATGGTTCTTGTTCTTTTTTTTATTAATGTGTTGTATCACATTGATTTATTTGAGGATGTTGAACCCACCTTACAGCCCAAGAATAAATCCCACTTCGTTGTGGTGAATCATCCTTTTATTTTTTTATTTTTTATTTTTTTAAGATTTTTTATTTATTTTATTGACAGAGATCACAGTAGACAGAGAGGCAGGCAGAGAGAGAGAGAGAGAGGGAAGCAGGCTCCCTGCCGAGCAGAGAGCCCGATGCGGGGCTCGATCCCAGGACCCTGAGATCATGACCTGAGCCGAAGGCAGTGGCTTAACCCACTGAGCCACCCAGGTGCCCCTGAATCATCCTTTTAATGTACTGTTGGATCCTTCCTTATTTTGGTGAGAATTTTTGCATCTGTGTTCATTAAGGATATTGGTCTATAATTCTCCTTTTAAATGTGGTCTTTGCCTAGATTTGGGATCAAGGTCATGCTGGCCTCCTAAAAGAGTTTGGAAGTTTTCCTTCCTTTTCTATTTTTTGGAACAGTTTCAGGAGAATAGGTATTAATTCTTTAAATGTTTGGTAGAATCCCCTGGGAAGCCATCTGGCCCTGGCTCTTGTTTGTTGGGAGATTTTTGGTGACTGCTTCAATCTCCTTACAGGTTATGGGTCTGTCCAGGTTTTCTATTTATTCCTGGTTCAGTTTTGGTAGTTTATATGTCTCTAGGAATGCATCCATTTCTTCCAGATTTTCAAATTTGCTGGTGTTCAGTTGCTCATAATAATTTCTTATAATTGTTTGTATTTCCTTGGTGTTGGTTGTGATCTCTCCTCTTTCATTCATGATTTTATTAATTTCAGTCCTTTCTCTTTTCTTTTTGATAAGTCTGTCCAGGGGTGTATCAACCTCATTAATTCTTTCAAAGAACCAGCCCCTAGTTTCATTGATTTGTCCTACTGTTCTTTTGGTTTCTATTTCATTGATTTCTGTTCTGATCTTGATTATTTGTCTTCTCCTGCTGTGTTTAGGCTTTCTTTGTTGTTCTTTCTCCAGCTCCTTTATGTGTAGGGTTAAGTTGTGTACTTGAGACCTTTCTTGTTTCTTGAGAAAGGCTGGTATTGCTATATATTTTCCTCTCAGGATTGCCTTTGCTGTGTCACAAAGATTTTGAACAGTTGTGTTTTCATTTTCATTCATTTCCCTGAATTTTTAAAAATTCTTGTTTAATTTCCTGGTTGACCCATTCATTCTTTTGTAGGATGCTCTTTTTTTTTTTTTTTTTTTTTTCCCCGAGATTAGGAACCTTTTATTGAGACAAAGCAAACAGTGGGCTGAAAATACCACAGCACGAAGGCAGGCTGAGACCAATCTGACTTCTTTTTCCTCTATGGTGGTCCAAATGACGAACTAAAGACACTCCACGATTACTATTTATACTTAAGGCAATTTAGAAAGCAAGGTCGTAACAAAAAAGCCTATACCTGGCATTCAAAAAAATGACAAACTAAAGACACTCCACGATTACTATTTATACTTAAGGCAATTTAGAAAGCAAGGTCGTAACAAAAAAACCTATACCTGGCATTCAAAAAAATACTTACATTTCTTGGATGGACTAAAAGAGCTTAATTGGCTATGAAAAACCTGTACAGCAGGGACCTGTTTTGAGCAGGTAAGCCTATATACAAGTAAGAACCTCTTACTCTTGTAACATTGTCCCGTTTAAAGAGAAAATCTTGAACTCCCATGCCCTGCAGAGCCCTCTATGACCCCAGGGAAGCACAGACCTATCTCTATTAGAGAACTATTTACACTGCACTACAGATACACATACGACACACATTTGCCCCCTCGCGTTTCCCAAACAGGCTTTGAATGCCTTCTGGGAGGGTTATGGCTCATTTGTTTTTGTATCTACAGTGCCAATCAGCAGGCACCCAACATTTTTCTTCTTTGCATGAATGCTAAGTAAATGATTTTACAACACCACTAATGGTTACATTTCACACATTCCCACCATCACCCATCTCCAAAACAAAAACACTAAACTGCTACCAAGTTTATTGTGTTTTTCACCATAAAGTAGTTAAGGATTCTTTAATGTAAACAAACAACCTTGATTAATTTTCAAAATAATGATACAAATTTAGCATTCTTCTTGGGATGGAAAATTTGCTTGGAAGTTACTTCATTCTTTTTCTCTTTTTCAAAAGTGCATCTCGTAGTGCCAGCTGCTTTTCTCGGAAGGAACGCTTGTTTTTTGACTGGACGTTATGGCTATATCGCATCATCATAAAATTCTTCTTTTTTTTCTTCTCTTTATTTGTGGAACTGGAAAATGGGTTCATTTTGGTTTTCTTCCTCACAAATTCTTTTAGGTCTGTCTTTCCGGCCATGGCCGTTGCTAGCCGTGTCTCCTTGTCAGACTTCGGTTTCTTATGAAGGTATTCAATGTCCCGAAGAGAAAGCAGCTCACCCCTGGACCCCTCATCACTATCAATTTCAATGTATTTCCTCTTTTGGGCTTTCCCCGGGGCAGCATCGAGTTCCTTCCTCATTTGGGCCATGCGAATTTTCTGGAAGTCTTCCTGAGTTAAAACTCGGCTCGTGCTAATGGCTGCAGCTTTGGCTTTCCGGACCTCCACGGGCATGCTGTTGAGCTTCTGGGATATTTCTTGCTGCTCTTCATCAGAAGAGTGGAGCACATCAACCCAGTCGCTGTCGGCATCTGCCTCCTCACTGAGACTGGTACTTTCCCATCCATCTTCATCGTTTTCAGCATCCTCTTCTTTTTCAACTTCTAGAACTTCTGCTCCTGGAATGTAATCTTTAGCATCCAATTCTCCATATTCTTGCACTCTTTCTTCTAGGGAGGCCTCTGTAGGCTTCCCCCGGAATTTCTTCTGCAACATCTTAGGATTCAGTGTTCTGAAGAGTTGAATCAAGGTTCTAGCAGACATCATCACATTCTTATCTCTGTGTGTTTTATACTGAGCCAGGTCTTGGAGAAGTTCTTCAGTCATGGCTAGAGGACATCGAGCTGTTATCTCTTTTATAGCATTGATTCCTACTGTCATGACCTCCCCAGAGTTCTTGTCCATGACAAAATTGTTGGCCACAGTCATGAGCACTGACTGAATGATCTCGGGGGGTACTAAGTGATGAGATGCTTGGGCAGCATACAGAAGGATCTTTGTTACTTCTCTTTGGTGGGGCTGCAGAAAACTTTGCAGAAAGGGGTAGAAATTGAAGAGAAAAAGCTCGTGAATTCCCACCAATCTGGAGATGAGGTTCATGAGCATCATTTTCACCTCAAATCTCTCCGTAGAGCTCTCTAGCTGCTTTAGCAGTTTTTCTGCAGAATCTTGGGGATCATGAATCAAATGAATAGCTGAAAAGTTAAACACCTCTGGTTTCTTCTTCTTTTTTTGTTTCTTGAGTACTTTCATAGCCTTTTCCAACCTTTTCTTGTGTTTGGAGCTTTTCTTCCCTGTGGCATATTGCACTAGCAGGTCTCTCGCTGTTGGTCCTTCATCCTCAGATTCTGAGTCGCTGTCCTGTTTCTCCTCTTCATCTTTCCCAAGGAAAAATGTCAAAGCAGCAACTAATATCTTGGTGACCTTGGAGAAACATGCAGTTGTGATCACATTGACCGTTTTGGCATCATTCCAGATGTTCCTTCTGTAGAGCTCAATCATCACATCCAAAGATATTTTAGCTGCAGTTGCATTGCTGTCTCTTAGCATGGTGTACATGAAATTCTGCAACACTATGTTCACTTTATTGTTGTGTTTTGCATTGATATTCTTGATATCGGTGACAATATGTGTGTATAAAGTCTTTCGCAGAAGCTTATCATGGCAACGCAGAAGTTCAAAGAAGAGTTCCAGCAAACTTGATGGGTTGATGAGATTCTTATTTCTCAGCAAGATCAAAGCTTTGCAAAATGTCATTCGAAGATCTGGATCCAAGACAGTGTGATTGTAGGAGAGAAGATCTTTCAGCTCTTGAGGAAAATTACTTAAATGTTCTGGATAGCAGAACCTAGCCAGTTCTTTGCTAGGTTTATTTGGTTGTAATTTGAAAATCTCCACATTGGATTTGCAGTGATTATACTGCTGTAGAAACTCCTCGACGTAGGCTGGCGGATCCCGCTTTATCAGATTCTGTAACTGCGGCAGGTTGCTTGGCAGCTTGTTATTGTTTCTGTTAGACGTGTCGGCTGCTGACGTGCTCCGCAACGAATAGTTTTAAGAAACCCCACACCGCCGGCAACCACCCTGTAGGATGCTCTTTAGTCTCCATGTATTTGAGTTCTTTCCAACTTTCTTTCTTGTGATTGAGTTCTAGTTTCAGAGCACTGCATCTGAAAATATGCAGGGAATGATCCCAATCTTTTGGTACTGGTTGAGACCTGATTTGTGACCCAGGATGTGATCTATTCTGGAGAATGTTCCATGTGCACTGGAGAAGAATGTGTATTCTATTGCTTTGGGATGGAATGTTCTGAATATATCTGTGATGTCCATCTAGTCCAATGTGTCATTTAAAGCCTTTATTTCCTTGTTGATCTTTTGCTTAGATGATCTGTCCATTTCAGTGAGGGTGTGGCTAAAGCCCCCTACTGTTTTTGTATTATTGTCGATGTATTTCTTTGATTTTGTTATTAATTGGTTTATGTAATAGGTTGCTCCTATGTTAGAGGCATAGATATTTAAAATTGTTAGATCTTCTTGTTGGACAGACCCTTTAAGTATGATATAGTGTCCTTCCTCATCTCTTATTATAGTCTTTGGCTTAAAATCTAATTTATGTGGTATAAGGATCCCTACCGCATCTTTCCTTTGATGGTCATTAGCATGGTAAATTGTTTTCCACCCCCTCACTTTAAATCTGGAGGTGTCTTTGGTCTAAAATGAGTTTCTTGCAGACAGCATATCAATTGGTCTTGTTTTTTTTTTTAAATTTTTAAAAAAGATTTTATTTATTCATTTGACAGAGAGAGAGATCAAGTAGACAGGCAGAGAGAGAGTAGGAATCAGGCTCCCCATTGAATAGAGAGCCCGACGTGGGGCTCAATCCCAGAACTTCAGTATCATGACCTGAGCCGAAGGCAGAGGCTTTAACCCACTGAGCCACCCAGGCACCCCAGTCTTGTTTTTTTTAATTCATTCTGATACTGTGTGTCTTTTGATTGGGGAATTTAGCCCATTTACATTCAGGATAACTTAAAAGATATGAATTTAGTGCCATTGTATTGCCGGTAAGGTGACTGTTACTGCATATTTTCTCTGTTCCTTTCTGGTCTGTTAATTTTAGGCTCTCTCTTTTCTTAGAGGATCTCTTTCAATATTTCCTGTAGGCCTGGTTTGGTGTTTGCAAATTCCTTTAGTTTTTGTTTGTCCTGGAAGCTTTTTATCTCTCCTTCTATTTCCAATGACAGCCTAGCTGGATATAGTGTCCTTGATTGCATATTTTTCTCAGTTACTGCTCTGACTATATCATGCCAGTCCTTTCTGGCCGGCCAGGGTCTGTGGATAGTTCTGCTGCCAATCTCATATTTCTACCATTGTATGCTACAGACCTCTTGTTCTGAGCTGCTTTCAGGATTTTCTCTTTGTCACTGAGACTTGTAAGTTTTACTATTAGACGATGGGGTGTGGACCTATTTTTATTGATTTTTAAGGGGTGCCTCCTGGATTTTGATGCTTGTTCCCTTCACTAAATTAGGGAAATTCTCTGCTATAATTTGTTCCAATATATCTTCTGCCCCTTTCTCTCTTTCTTCTTCTTATGGGATTCCTATTGTTCTAATATTGTTCAGTTTTATGGTATTACTTATCTCTTGAATTCTTCCTTCATGGTCCAGTAGTTGTTTATCTCTCTTTTTTCTCAGCTTCTTTATTCTCCATCATTTTGTCTTCTATATCACTAATTCTCTCTTCTGCTTCATTTATCCTAGCAGTAAGAGCCTCCATTTTTTATTGCCCCTCATTAAGAGCTTTTTTAAATTTCAACTTTGTTAGTTAATTCTTTTATTTCTCCAGAAAAGTTTTTTATTTCTCTATAGAAGGATTCTCTGGTATCTTCCCATGCTTTTTTCAAGCCCAGCTAGCACCTTGATAATTGTTATTCTGTACTCTAGTTCTGACATCTTGCTAATATCCATATTGATTAAGTCCCTAGCCATCAGTACTGCCTCTTGTTTTGTTTTTTGAAGTGAGTTTTTCCATCCTGTCATTTTATTCAGATAAGAATGAAAGCATAAAAGCAACAACCCTGGAACAACCCTGTATGCTTTCCGTACAGCTTTGGAGGATGGGAATGAAAATAGCAGCCTCCTAGTCTCCAGCCCTGTAGGAGCCGAGAGTTCAGGGCCTCGCTCCTCAATGTGCCCTCAGAGAAAGTAGTAAATCCCTCCTGTCTCCCTGGTTTTCAGCCACACTCCAAGGTCACATGGCTTGTGACTGAGTGTTTCTATCTCTGGTACATGGCCCTGTTTGGAGTCTCCAAACCCAGCAGGCTCCTGCATTGCTCCTTCTGGAGGGGGAAGGAGTGGGGGTCTCCCCAGATCTGCCACTTGTGGAGTCCCTGCTCAAATAGCAGTTGCCCAGCTGTGCTTTGGATCATAGTTTAAAGTAACCTTGAGCTGAGAGCCCATTTCTAGGCTCTGTCTTTGAAGCTGGCTTCCCCACTCCAATATCTGGGAGCTCTGCAAAAGACCAGACACCCCGGGTCTTTTTGTGACCCCTTTGGTCCTGAGACCACACCATCCCTGCGAAGCCTCCACCCTCCACTTAGTCTCTGGAGCAAGGTCCCTCAGTGGAGCAGACTTCTAAAAGCTTGGATTCTGTGCTCCGGGGGGGTCCATGGTCTCTCCTCCTATATATCACCTCAGATTCACTACTCCTCATGTCCTCCGTTCCAGAAAGTGGTCACTTTTCTGTTCATAGAATTGCTGCTCTTCTTCTCTTCTCTCTCCTGTTGAGTTTGTAGGTGTTCAGAATGATTTGATATCTATCTGAACTCCTGGGACCTGATGATATTTAGGTCTCCTACTCCTCCACCATCTTGTTCCTCACCTTATTTTTTCAAAACATGGAAGACATATGTATATATTTACATTTTAGAAAGGTCACACTGATGAAATAGTAAAGGATGCATAGAGGAAGACCAACTGAACAACAAAGTCTACTTTGGGACTGAAATAATATTGGAAAATATGAAAAAGTGGGGTAAATGTCTTGGGTGTGAGGAAGTAGAATCAGTTTTTCATGATAAGTTAGAGGCAGGGTGGAGTAGAGGAGAAATTGGATCCCAGGTGTTTGACTGGGTGATGAAGAGAACTATGATACTAATATTTGGAACAGAAGAGGAGAAGCAGGTATGGGAGAGGAAACAGTGAGTTCAGTTGGTCATCCTTTGGGTTTGAGATGCCTTTGTGACATCAGGTTGAGATGGCAGCTAACTGAAACTTTGTAACCAATGATTACAGCCCTGGGTAACCATGAATATGACTATTCTAAGCACCTCATATAAGTGGAATCATATAATATTTAGTGTTTTCTGTCTGGTTTATTTCATGTGGCATAATGTCTTCAAGACTTATCCATGTTCTAGCATATTGAAGAACCGCCTTGTGTTTAAAGGCTGAATAACATTCTATTATATGTATGTGCCACATTTAAAAAAAAAAATCCATTCATCTGTTAGTGGGTGTTTGGATTGCTTTCACCTTCTGACTATTGTGAATAATGCTACTATAAACACGGGTGTACAAATATCTGTGCGGGTCACCTCTCAATTCTTTTGGGTCTTTACCTAGACATAGAATTGTTGGATTATATAACAATTCTATGTTTAATTTCTTGAGGAATCACCATGCTGTTTTACACAACAATGGTATCATTTTACGTTTCTATATTCTCATGGACACTTGTTATTCTGTTATTTTTAATTAATCAATTGTTTGATTGATTAGCTATCCTAAGGAGTATGAAGTGGTATCTCATTGTGATTTTGGTTTGCATTTCCCAAATGATTAGTGATGTCAAGTATCTTGTCATGTTCCTATTGGTCACTTGAATATCTTCTTTGAGAAATGTCTGAGTCCTTTGCCCACTTTTTAATCAGGTGGTTTGGGTTTTGTTGCTGTTAATGTTGTTACTGAGTAGTAAAGAATATTTTTAATCCCTAAGGAGAGTGGTCAGATTCTGCCATTTACATAATTCTGATTTCCATTATTTGCAACAAACCACCTTATTCCTTTAGAAAACAGCATATGAAACATTGCCTTAAAATGCAATTAAGTAGAACTCATTGTGGGTACATTTGGCAGAGATCTAATATCTCTAGCTATTTCTGCCTAGCCAGATGCTTGAAATAACTTTTCCATGAAACGAATCAATGCATGCTTCTGTTTTGTCCACATTCACAACTATTTCTGAACTCAGTCAGAAGTTTTAAGAACTACTGCAGACTCTTGTCTTGGCTATGAAAATACCAGATAAATATATACAAATGACAGTGTTTTTCCCTTTTCAGGATATATTTGGCATCAAATTCAAGACAAAAGAGGACACGGACTTTAGTCTGTGGTTTGAGTCCCCCAACCCTCGTGAAGGTGTTTGTTTCCACCCACTGACTCACAAAGGTACCATTACTCAAAGAACATCTCAATCTGTTTATAATTTGAGAATAGAGGTGAGAAAGATTGTTGTTTTTCTATTTTGTGACATTTTTGTGGTGACATAGATATTTTTATTAAATCCAGCCATGAAATTTCCCTTTTCTGTAGAGAGAGCACATGAGGAATTATTTTAAGAGTAAACTACTTAACTAACTACCCTTATGTGCCCTAAATAAACCTGCACTCAATTGTTTGTAATTGGTTTAGCTGGCTGATTTGTGGGCAATAAATTTTAATAGATTTCTATGATATTCAGCTATTTCTACATCAACAAAGGGAACCATATTATTTTAAGATGCCCCAGAGTATAAAGTAGTGTTTATAGAGTCACTCAGTAAAATGCTGCTTTGTAAATGTCCTAAAATCGCTTTCATATGTTATCATTTATTTATTCCCAAGCAGATTGTAAGCAACTCAAAGGAGCTGTTTTTAATCCCATTTTATTGCATAATATAATGGTCTTCATACAGTGCTAGCTAAATAAATGTTGCTGATTGATTGATCTGGCACTCAGTGGAACTTTTTTTTTGGCTATCCAAAAGTTGTTTTAAATTTTGGGTGGAAGGAAGAGAGACTTTAAAATTTATGGTATTTCTGTTAGATAACTAGTTTTAATACATTCTGAGGATTTCAAATATAATGGGTGAGTAGATCCATGTGTTCTACTTTTGTAAACATCCAAAATTGCTCTTCGGCCGTGTCCTATCCAGTTTCATTTACCATAATGTTAATGAAACCAAGACTCATAAGCCTGTGGCAAGATGATTCTATTTTTAAAATCCACTTGCTCCTCTCATGCTATGCTTTGAGTTTTTCCTAGGGGTGTCCACAGTTTTGTGCCTCCCGTGGCACTTGTTTAGAGGAGGAAAATCTTTCATATAAGGTTGGGAGACCAATTTTCTCCTCTCTTGTAAATTGGAGAGATGTGGCTGTTTCCATACCAACAAAGTGAAGTATATATTTTTAATCCTCTGGAAGATACACTTTTCAATATGGTAGTCACATGTGACTGTGTAGTACTCAAAATGTGGCTAAACCAAATTAAGATATGCTATAGGTATAAAACACACAGTGGATGTCAAAGATGGTACCAAAAAGGGGAAAATATCTTAATTTTTAAAATATTGATTTTAGATGGAAAATGACATTACTCTGCATATGTTGGGCTAAATAAAAAATACATATATATTTTAAAGATTTTATTTATTTATTTGACAGAGAGATACAGCAAGAGAGGGAACACAAGAAGGGGGAGTGGGAGAGGGAGAAGCAGGCTCCCTGCTGAGCAGGGAGCCTGATGCAGGGCTCCATCACAGGATCCTGGGATCACGACCAGAGCTGAAGGCAGAAGCTTAATGACTGAGCCACCCAGGTGCCCCCAAATAAAATATATTATTAAGTTAATCTCTCACTTGTTTTCCCTTTGTCTTACTGTAGCTGTTAGAAAATTTAGAAGTATGTGTGTAGCTCAGATTAAACTTTGGACAGTTACTTCTCTAGTGCAGAATTTCTTAGCTCCAGCAGTGCGGATGTTTTGGGTCAGATAATTTTTCGAAGAAGGGGCTTTCCTGTGCATTGTTGGGTGTTTAGCAGCATCTCTGGTCTCTACTCACTAGAGTCCAGTAAATTCCATTCTCTTCAACTATGACAACCGGAAGTGTTTCTAGATATTTTGCCAAATATCCCCTGGGGGGCCAAAACTGATCCTACTTGAGAACACTCCTTGAGAATGTAAAAGAGCAATTGTAGAGGCATCCTCTAGAATGTTACTTTGGACAAGTTCTAAGGTTTTTTTGTGGGTTTAAAGATTATTTTACTCAATAGGTCACACACAATTTATGGGACGTATTTTTAACCTCACCTTGGTGCATTATGTATACTGTTCTGTGCACAGCTCTGTGGGAAGTCAATAATTGATCTTTATTTTTTTCCAAAATTTCCAGGCTAATTTCACCGTTTCCAGCTTTTCTAGGCAGTTCACAGAGTAGAAGGAGTTGTTGGTCACCTGGTAGTCTTTTCAAATCTTGGCATGTAGCAACCACTGTCAACAGTGTTGTTTTCATATACATGAGCAGTGCTATAAGTCAATCCATCAGACCAGACTTACCGCAGGGACAAAGTCTGCATAACTGTCAGTATACGAACTGTCTGGGGAGGTGTTGAAGAACAGCCAGGACCCCTGAAAGAGCCTAAAGATACTATAATAGAAGCTTGCTAATTTTAGAAGAAATGATTTTCATTTTGGTTACAGCTGTTGGCATTCCAAGTGGTCCTTGTTCTGTATGTCAAAATGAGGAGGCTCTGTTAGAGGTTTGGTTCAGTCTGAGCATTTGGTGACATCATATCAAGAATTACTAGGCTGTCCATGAATATATTTCATGTAGAGTGGAGAACTATCTACAAGTGGTTCTATAAGGCTAGGGATGGGATTCTAGGAGCTGACTGGAGGTTGGTTCTCAGAAAAAAGTGCCCATGTATGAGAGTTTTTTTTTGTTTTTTGGTTTTTTTTTAGTTGAAATGGGGAGATTGTTTTGCTGAAGAACATCCAATGTCGCTGGCATTATGTATAGAAATCTTTGGGGGACGACAGCAAGATTTGCTGGCCACAGAGCTATAGCTCTGAATCTTTCCTTTCCCCCTCATATTTCAAGCATTTGAGTAACTTGCTAGCAATTTATGGAGTTGCAGGGATGGCATTGTATTTGCAAGGGGTCCTAGCAGTTCTGTTTCCCACTGGATAGTGGGTCAACTGCTGGATCCCATTGTGGTTTATCTCCCGATATGCTGAGAAGCCACTCTGAACGAAGACTGGGATCATGGCCTATTTGTTTATCATTGTTAAATCTATGGATAACTCTGGTTGAACTCAGTTAAATTTAGCCTGTATTTTATTTTTATTTTTAAATATTTTTATTTATTCATTTTGAGAGAGAGAGAGAATGAACTGGGGGAACCGCAGAGGGAGAGGGAGAAGCAGACTCCTGACTGAGCAGGGAACCCAACACGGGGCTCAATCCCAGGACCTCGGGATCATGACCTGAGCTGAAGGCAGACATTTAACCATCTGAGCTGCCCAGGCACCCCTTAACCCACATTTTAAAAGAGAAATTTTCTATTTCCTAAAAGTCTAGATTCCTTGGCTCTTAGACTTTCTTCTAAAATATGTGCTAGTTTCCTTTTTGTTATTTTGCAAGTTGGATTTCTTAAGCCAATATTCATTACCAGGGCTTTAAGCATGGCTATTTCACTATTGACCCCTGATGTATATACTTTTTTACTTTGAGGAGAAAGTGTTTAGGAGAAACTCTACCCAGAACACAGTCTTTTTGAATTAGAATTTAGAGGTTGGAGAGTTTCAAATCAGGTCGCACTTAGTAGTTAGTTATTTTTTTGATTATGATCTTAAATTATTAGTGTACTTATTTCTGCCAATAGGCTGTTACTGCAGTAAGTGAAGGAACCATGTCTTCAAAGAGTATAGCATCCTTAAAAATGTTTGCAATCAACACTTCAATGTATCAGAAGGGAATACATTTTTCATGGTATTGAAAAATGAGGGAAACCAGCTACATCATCGATTCAAAATATTTCACTTCCCAGACTTGTTGATAATAAACCATGCTGTCGGGGCGCCTGGGTGGCTCAGTGGGTTGAAGCCTCTGCCTTCAGCTCAAGTTATGATCCCAGGGTCCTGGAATCAAGCCCCGCATCGGGCTCTCTGTTCAGCAAGGAGCCTGCTTCCTCCTCTGTCTCTGCCTGCCTCTCTGCCTACTTGTGATCTCTGTCTGTCAAATAAATAAATAAAATCTTAAAATTTAAAAAAAAAAAACATGCTGTCGTCACCCAGCATTGGGTGATATTTTGTTTTCCCTATTAAGATATAGGGAAAACAAAATGTTAAGCCCTGTCCATTGGCCCTGTTGGAAGTAGTCTAATTAGGGTACTTGAATTTATCTTCCGACTTTGTATGTCTCTTTTTAAAATTTTTATTTTTTTAAGAGATTTTATTTATTTATTTGAGAGAGAGGGAGAGAGAGAGAGTGAGAAAGATAGAGAGGGAAAGGGAGAAGCAGACTCCCTGCTGAGCAGAGAACCTGTCAAAGGGCTGGATCCCAGGACCCCAAGATCATGACCTGAGCCAAAGGCAGTCTTTTAACTGACTGAGCCATCCAGGCACCCCTGTCTTTTTTTTTTTTTTAATAAATTCTAAAAAGGTGCTCTGACTTTAGGAAAAAAAACCCACTCATACCTGTCCCTTCCCCAGAAAACACTGTCATCATTGCTTTTTGAGCTACATGAATAAAGAACTAGGTTAGAAATCATCATTGGAAAACAGTGAGACTGGGAAATTTAATCAAGTAAATTTAATGTCAGGCATTCTGCAAACTGGTTATGGTCTAAACTTGGACATAAATCAAACATATTTGGAAGTCACTTATACTTGGCTACATAAAATACAATTTTGTGTAATTTGAATACTTTGGCCAATATTAATCTGTAACTGCCAATATAATTTTAAAATGATAGGTTACATCAAAGTTTCAGAGGCCACATAGTGCTATTTTTCTCTGAATTTTAGTAAATTATAGAGTATCCTTTTTTGAGCAAGCAAATAAGCAATAATAGAAATAACCCACCCTATTAGGAGCACCCAATTCTTTCCTCCATTTTTCTCAGTCCTCAGTTCCACAAAATTGCTTATTAAAAACTTAGTTTGCTCAAATTATTTATCAAATGTGCCTACTATGTACAAAGTACATTCAAGTTTTTTTTTTTAACTCTGATTGCCTGAGCCACACTTGTTTTGTCTTAATCATGTTGTATTGCTTTGCTTTATATGGTAATGAGCCCCTTCATAAGTGTAAGTTTTATTTTTGTTCCTCCTCCATGGCTAATCAAGATTATAAAGCACCACAGGATCAATGCCCAATATCTTTTAAATAGTTTGTATTCCTTATGGCACTGAAAAGATCATTCTAAGCACATAGCAGACCCAATGATATTGAGTTGCCAAAATTAATTTCATAAAGACAGGGATTTTCATTGGTTTTGTTCCCTGTTATATCTTTGATGCTTGTAACAGTACCTGGCCTATTATAAGTACTCAGCAAATATTTTTTGAATGAATGAATGAATGAAACCACAGTGATAATTTATACTAATTAGGCCTTTCTTAAAAATGCAGCAAATGGCTCATTCTGGCACTATTGACAAATGTTACTAGAGTTTTGAGCATTATTCACTGCTTTTTTTTTTTTTAAGATTTTATTTATTTATTTGTCAGAGAGAGAGAGAGAGAGAGAGCGAGAGAGCGAGCACAGGCAGACAGAGGCAGAGGGAGAAGCAGGCTCCCCGCCGAGCAAGGAGCCCGAGGTGGGACTTGATCCCAGGATGCTGGGATCATGACCTGAGCTGAAGACAGCCGCTTAACCAACTGAGCCACCCAGGTGTCCCTATTCACTGCTTTTAATTTCCCTGATTAAGTGGGCTTTTTAGATAAATACTATATAAATTACTTGAGAGACATCCTCCCCTGCCATGTTCATTTTTGCTTTAGTCTGGGCCTAGACTTGGAATCCTCACTTCAAAGAACATTGCAATCAGAGAAGACAAGGAAACATTCCCCCATAGGAGACAGTCATACAGTGAGTATTATCTCAGAGAGTTGTGAAAAGGAAGATAGGCAGCAGCTCTAAGTAAAAGGAATCCCACTGGGGCACCTGGGTGGTTCAGTCATTGGGCATCTGCCTGGCTCAGGTAATCCTAGGGTCCTTGGATCAAGACCCACATCATCGAGCTCCCTGCCCAGTGGGAACCCTGCTTCTCCTCTACCACTTCCCCTGCATGTGTTCTCTCTCTCACTGTGTCTCTCTCTGTCAAATAAATAAAATCTTAAAAAAAAAAAAAAAAAGGAATTCCATTTTTCTTGAAGTAAGAATGGGAGGTAATTCCCTTTTCAAGCTCTATTGGGTAAAAGAGAGCTGGATTAACTTTCCGTCTATCTATCTAGCATCTGTCAAGAAAGAGCCAAAGATTGCATTAGTTCACTGATTGGAGGGATAGCTGTTTAAACCATGTTAGATACATTCAGCTTGATATTATGTTGGGGGGGG
>PISX010014175.1:0-53926 GCA_004024625.1 Mellivora capensis | reverse complement strand
GATAAGGAAGATGTGGTCCATATACACTATGGAGTATTATGCCTCCATCAGAAAGGATGAATACCCAACTTTTGTAGCAACATGGACGGGACTGGAAGAGATTATGCTGAGTGAAATAAGTCAAGCAGAGAGAGTCAATTATCATATGGTTTCACTTATTTGTGGAGCATAACAAATAACATGGAGGACATGGGGAGATAGAGAGGAGAAGGGAGTTGAGGGAAATTGGTGGGGAGATGAACCATGAGAGACTATGGACTCTGAAAAACAACCTGAGGGTTTTGAAGGGGCGGGGGATGGGAGGTCGGGGGAGCCAGGTGGTGGGTATTATGGAGGGCACGAATTGCAAGGAGCACTGGGTGTGTTGTAAAACTATGAATTCTGTTACGCTGAAAAGAAATGAAATAAAAAAAATTTAAAAAAAAGTCAATTAGAGCCTCAGATTTACTTGGTTGAATTTTTTTTTTTTTTACATACGATTTTGAGTGGCTTCCAAATAGTTCATTTCTTCACCTACCACTATTCCATTATTTTCCTGTAACAGGACATTAAAACTTTCTTTTTGTTGCTATAAATAATGGGCCTGCGAACATTATGTATTTCTGGTTATTCCTTTAAGATACATCTCTAGGGAGAGAACTGTGGGTTCAAAATGTATGGGCACTTTTAAAAAAAGGTTTTATTTATTTATTTGACAGAGAGAAAGCATAAGTAGGGGAGCAGCAGCAGAGGGAGAGGGAGAAGCAGGCTCTCTGCTGAGCATGGAGCTCAATGCAGGGGTTGATCCCTGGACTCTGGGATCTTGACCTTACCGGAAGGCAGCCGTTAACCTACTGAGCCACCCAGGTGTCCCCTGTATGGGCATTTTTTAAATTAAAAAAAAATTTTTTTTTTTTTAAAAGATTTTATTTATTTATTTGACAGAGAGACAGAGAGAGAGAGAGATCACAAGTAGGCAGAGAGGCAGGCAGAGAGAGGTGGGGGTCGGGAAAGCGGGCTCCCTGCTGAGCAGAGAGCCCAATGTGGGGCTCGATCCCAGGACCCTGATGTATGGGCATTTTTAAGGCTATTGACACACAGCCAAATTGGTTTTCCGAAAGTTTGGACCAATTAACACGTCTATTGGTATTATGTGGTATACTTGCTGATTTTAAGGTCTTTTAATTGGGTAATAAGACTCGTAAACTTACCCTACCTCTATTACAAATTTGTTTTCCTGATCTCCAGGCCTGTTTTCTTTTGGGTTTCCTCTAGGGGTCATTCAGACCTTGGGAAGGGAGTGGCTTATGGCTGGAAGACTGCCCAGGTGGGTGATTTTCCTAATATTTGTTCCTGTGGGAACCTCAGCACCCGCCCCCCACCCCCTTGCCCCGCCCTCAGCTTGGATGAATTCAGTCACTTCCAGTCATTAGGCTGAGGGCCAGTCTTATTATTGCTCGCCACCTCCTGCGCTGTGGCTACCACGTACACTACAGTCTTCCTTCCTAGAGGAAAGACAACCTGTTATTTTGTACTTGTTGCTGTCTTGTATCAATAGGAACCCAGTGGCAATCCTCTTAGAAAAAACCCCTGATTTAACCTAAGTGGCTGTTTCTTTCTAAATGTGATAATCCAGCCCTGGTGTTCACTGGCAAAAATCCTTTTCATAGGGACACACCTCTCCGTATGTGAAATTGATTCTAGTCAACAGGCTATTATTTATGGGTATATGGGTCAGTGGAACTAGTGGTATAGACTGGCCTGTTGACACGTAATGTGTGTTTGTTGTAGCCCACGTGTTTCCTTCTAGGATGTGTGTGGACATAAGCCCTAGCTATTTTCAAAGAGCCTTCCAGTTTGTGACACTGTATTGATTTTCAACTTACATTAATATAAAGCAGACATTATTTGCATATCCAACTGTCAACTTAAGATTTTCATCCATCTAACATTTAAACATTTTTTTCTTTTATTTTTAAAAGATTTTTATTTATTTAAGAGAGAGAGAGAGAGAGAAAGAGAGCATGAGTGGGGTGGGGGTGAGGGGGCGGGGTAGGGGGTGGGTAGAGAGGGAGAAGCAGGGAGCCTGACATGGGGCTCGATCCCAAGACCCGCAAATCATGACCTTAGCTGAAGGCAGACACTTAACTGACTGAGCCACCCAGGTGCCCCTCATCCATTCAATATCTTAAAGTAAAAAAGTAGTTCCCTCCCAGTGATCTTAGGATAAATAGCCACATCTCTATGACCCACATGACTTTCTGGTCTTATTCTATGCAAATGACCCCCCTCCCCCAAACCTCATTAACCTTCTTCTTTCTAGACCTCAAAAACAGCAAGTTCCCTCTGGCCTCAGGGCCTTTGTACATGCTATTTCCATGGCCTGGAAGAGTCTGCTTCTTCCTGGAAATAACTTCTGATCCAGCAGGTTCTACCCCAGGACTTTCCTTTGCTCAGTCTTAGTGAAATCTTTCACATGAGCTAAAAAAGTCACATCTTAAGAAAAGGCTATCCCTGATGGCCTTGACCATTTCTAGATCCTCTGATGCATATCATAGCATCCTGTGTTTTGTGTATCATGTTTTATAACTTGCAACTCAGTGTTGATCTATCATCACTGTTTGATGTCTGTCTCTTTCCTTGGTCTTTGAGCTCCACATGGGAAGAGATGGTTTTCTTCATCACCGTGAGCATGTCTGGGAGCACAGTGCAGGGCAACAATGCTTGTCAAGAGAATAGACTGAAAAACTGACATAAGACAGCTGACAGCTTGGCTGGGTCAGTGGGATGGCTGAGTATCTTTGCATGCAATTTCCTTGCAAGGGAATATCTGATTTCTTATGCCTTAGGAGACTGTCATTCAGAGTAGAGAGTTGAAGACAGATGGGCAGGTTTACTTACCTGATTTCTCATCTATTAGGGATTGGGCTTTGTTATTGCCTTTGCCTCAGTCTCATTTAAAAATGGAAACAATATCTTTACATTTCCTTCATCCTAAGACACCTTTGACTTTAAGATGACCATCTTAAGAACAAACCGTACCAAAAAAAAAATCAGCATTGCTTGTACATTAAATATACATATAGATTATAAAACACACCTGGTTCCTGGACATGTTAACACGTGAAAAAATGAATATCTTAGAATTTAGACAGAATTTGGCAGTCCTTATCACAAAGGATGGATGTCAGTAGTGAGAGATGAATCCATGTTGAGTGAATTGCTAAGTGCCTTTTTGTGTGTGTTTTCATGAAACAACATGGGAGCATATTTATTCTAAGAGATCACTGTTGGGTGTTTCTGGTCCCAGTGCCACCCCTGGCCCAGGCCTTCATTATTTCTTGCTCGCCCCCTGCAGCTGCCTTCCCAGAACTCCATACTGGTCTCCCTCCCAGTACAATCAAGCAAGGCACTGTCACTGAAGTCATTCATCTAAGTTCCAGACATGCTCTTCTCACTGAAAAAGTCCACAGCCAGGCAAAGCATGGCTCTCCCTTAACATGGAGAGAACAAAGTCAACCCCCCCTTAGTTATTGTGCTGTATGAAGCTTTCCCACATCAAGATCCCATTCTAACTTCCCAACCTTCCCTTTGTTCAATGCTGGTTTGTTCCTGACTCCCTGCCAATCCCACTTACTCCGTCTCCTCTGCTTTCTGGAGTCACCTCCCTCACTCGACCTCCCTTATGCTGTCTGGGCTTATCCTAGAGCCCTTGCTTCCATGTTTCCGGTGTGGAATGTAGCCAGACATGCACATAACTGCTCCCTTCTAAACTATAAACTCCTTGAAAGCTGGCACTCCACCTTATTTACCTTTATATTGTGTTTTTTATATATAAGAAGCATAGAAGAGTAAATTGTTTTTTGGCTCCCGAAACACCAAAAGGAACAGCATTTCAGTATCTGTTATGTGTCACATAAATTAAATCTGTGAGGGGCACCTGGGTGGCTCAGTGGGTTATAGCCTCTGCCTTCGGCATGGGTCGTGATCTCAGGGTCCTGGGATCGAGCCCCACATCGGGCTCTCTGCTCAGAAGGGACCCTGCTTCCTCCTCTCTCTCTGCCTGCCTCTGTGCCTACTTGTGATCTCTGTCTGTCAAATAAATAAATAAAATGTTTTAAAAAAATTAAATCTGTGAAAGAAAAAAGGCTCCTAGTAAAGGGATCTTGCTTTGGTAACAGTCATGTCTTTTTCTGTGTGTTCTTCCTTTGAACAAAGTAACGGTATAACCAGGTTTTTCTTTTCTTTGATTGGCAGAGGAAGGATGTATATGCTGGTGGGTTGTACTATTTTAGCTCCGTGTCCATTCACGCCTATATCCAATGCTCAGAATGTAGCCAGTGTACAATGTTAAATTAACACTGGTGCTTTACCATAAGAAGGTGGGTTAAATCTGGATTAGAAGCCCAGGAGCTGATGATGGGATCAGTGAGCTGGGTTTAGGGCACAGTTGGGTGAGGTCATGCCTCCCATAGCCCCTTTTTTCACTGTGGTTCCTGGGGCACAGAGCACCCACTGAACATTCCCATCCCAAAGAGCTGGGCTGACTCAGCTTTCAAGAACATAGGTGTCACAGAGAATTATTCTAAGCCAATGACCTTGTGTTACCTCGAAGGGCAAGTGCATGCTGCTTGAGGATGCCCTAATGACGCAATTCTACAGGCAACATGGCTTATTCTATTTTATGGCTCCCTCGAGATTTAGGAGTGCTTTTGAAGTAATGGTTTTTTGCATCTTTTAAAATTGTGTAAAGATATGATTTATGTAAAAATCCAGACCCTTTTCTTTTCCAGGGGCTGAATTGCATTTATTTCTGTATCTAGTGGTAGATGTGTTTCCGAGTGTTAACAGCACAATAAGTCAACAACACAGTTTTGCTAATTGAGAGATGATTTTCAGACTTCTTTTAATTATTGAAAAGTCAAAATAGCAATTCTGAGTTAACCATGATGGCAACCACAAAGACGGAGAGCCCCCGTACATGTTAGGACAGACTCGGTGGTCAGGGGATGTGGGTGCCAGCCTCACCCTTCGGTTGTTTGAACTTGACTATCTCGAACAAGCTCTATCCTCCTCTCACTGCTGCCTCTCCAGCTGTAGGACAGAGAAGGTGGTGATAGTGCTGTCACACCCCACAGATGCGAAGTCAATAAAATGTGTGGGATCATCTCCCCAGACCAAAGGGCTATATATACATTTGAATTAAATGTTGAGCCCAAGATGATTCCAGGTACTGTTCCTTTTCTGTTGATTCCTCATAAAAAATAACAAAAAAAACTCCATCTCTGTGACAGGGGACAAATTGGTCATCTGTTAGAAACCAGACAGTAAATATCCTTTATCTTTCCCTCTTTCTTAGTATTATTCACCTTCATGTTCAGGCACTACAAAAGTGGGCTGGTTTTCTATTGCAGATGTCTCCTGAGTGGTCATTCTGTCTGTGTGTATTCCCTGTCCTTGTCTTTGAACGATGAACCGGTCCCCGGTGGTGGGGCAGAGTTTCCTCCATCGTGCTAGCGTCCCAGGGAAAGGTCACCCAGAGAGCTGCTCCATGGAATGAGGTTTTAGAGCAGGGTGTTCCTGAGTCTAATTTTCCCTGCATTATTTTAACCAGATGCTAATAGAAATAAACAGGTGAATAACCTCTCCTCAAGCTTTGGTAAGTTTCTCAGGTAGAAGCTGTTCAGCGAGAAATGTCATTCTCCAGCTCTTTCCAAGTCTTGTGATTTTTATCAGAATAGAGTTATTTGCCTTAAGAATTTTTCTAAACCTATTACTTTCCTATAAAAGACTTTTCAGTTGAAATAATACATTTTTCATTATGTAGTTACTCTCATTGCTGGAGACTCAAAATACTCGAAAAATACTTGAAGCTCCGATTCAAGGACCACTGTCACCAGTGTAAAATTTGCATATGGTGATGTACATTGACCATTTTATTTTTATTTTATTATTTTTAAAGATTTTATTTATTTATTTTACAGACAGAGATCACAAGTACGCAGAGAGACAGGCAGAGAGAGAGGAGGAAGCAGGCTCCCCACTGAGCAGAGATCCCGATGCGGGGCTCTATCCCAGTACCCTGGGATCATGACCTGAGATGAAGGCAGAGGCTTTAACCCACTGAGCCATCCAGGCTCCCCTACAGTGACCATTTTAATTCCTTGCTGCCATATTAATAAAATCCAGAAGTAATGAGAAAGGATCCGGCATGTTAATAATATCACAGTGCTCTTTTAGAAATGCTGAATAATCACACTGGCTGGAATTGGAGAGGCAAAGGCATTCCATTATTTGAAGAGCATCATAGGACGCCTAATGACCTAGAGAAAGTATGACCATGCTTTCTGTCTTATCAGAAAGGTGCCCCTTCTGCAGATCGGCTTTGTGGGATACTGTTTCTTGAGGCCACATTTTCTCATCTACTTTTTCTTTCACTTACATGAAAGATGCTGGCTCTAGGTTATATCCCACATAATCACTGCTAGCTCTTGAATCTCAACTCCATTCCCCTAGATTGCAAAGCCCATCTTTGAAGGATTGCAACCATAACTACTCACAGGTCTGCTTAATCCATTGGAACCACCAACCTTGGCGGTGATCTGAAGGCTTAGGTAGTCTTGTGCCTTGAATACCCCTCTAGCTCGGCTGAAATGCTACCATCACTCAAACTACTTTGTAGAAGTTTAGCACCTTTTATTTAAAACATTTAAAATTGTTTTGTAGTAGGTAAATTTTTAGTCTTACCTGTAAAGTGAGAAAACCACATTGTGTATGAGAGTAGCAGCTGGGTAGCCTCGAGAGGCATCTCCATAAGGGTTTGCTCTACAGTTTTTAATTTTAATGAAGATTAAAATGAAAAGCAAAAGAGGTCTTTCTAGAACTGATATATTTTTACTTAAAAACAGTTGCTAAGATGTGTTTTTCTTTCCCCTTTGCACGGGAAAGGCTTCCTGGGTATTCGTAACATTTAGGGAGATACAGTTATTTGATTCCTCAGGCATAAGTGCCTAGAATAATCCATCTCAGTAGATGAGGGAAGTTTCCTCCGGCTATAGCAAAAAATAGTTATTTGCTCAAGATTGTAATAGTTAATGGCAGTTGTGTCATGGAAATGCCCTGAGTGCTTTATGTGTTTATTGTGCCTTTTAGCAAAAGCTTTACATTGATCTTAATACTGTTGCTCAACTGGAACATGTTTTGCCCTGCTGACAAGATAATTGGTTGCTAGTGGGTCAGGAGAACATCTTAAAATTCCTTTGCAAGTTGTCTTTCAGCACATGGAGCGATAGCAGTGCAGAACGTACTCACCATCTTATCACGCCAGCTACCTGGAACCCAAGTGGAATGTCTGTCAGCGTCTGTTGCCTCATAGCCCGTGTGGTCGCCACTCCCACAAATTAGTGCTCAAAGAGATGCTGTGTCATGTGTACCATGGAATATAGTCATGTGGAATGGAATGGGAGAACAAAAGGTCTTTCAACCATTCCCGAGATCATATTTCCCTTTGTTACAATTTCTTTTTTTTGGAGGTATGTGAATTAGCAGCTATTGAGTTATATAAAAATTGTCCCATGAATAAGCCCATTACTGTGAAAGCTGGTTAAACCATGATGATAATTGCATGAGGTTTCTTCAAGGTTTTCAGATCCCTTTCTTACCAATACTCTGCATTGGTGAGACAGCAGATCTTCTAGGAGGCTGTGGTCTAAGGTGGCATTTCCCTACCTGGTAATTCTTCTTGGAACTCTAGTGTCTCACAAATCGTTAATAGTTGGTTCATAAAGAAAGGGTTTTCCTGATTGTATTCATCAGGATTCTCTAGAGAAACAACTGTTAGGATATGGATATAAATTGAGATTTATTATAAGGAATTGGCTTACGTGACTATGGAGGCTTATGACTCCAAAACCTGCAGTGTGAGCCAGCAGGCGCAAGACCTATCGGGAGATCCGATAGTACAAATGAAGTCTGAAGACATTCTGCTGGAAAATTCCCTCTTGGTTGGTTTTTGTATTCTATTCAGGGCTCCAACTGATTGGCTGTGGCCTAATCACGTTGTGGAGGGAATCTGCTTCAATCACAATTTACTGATTTAAATATTACCCCCATCCCAAAACAACTTCTGAGTTGAAAAATAAAATTAAGCATCACAAGTCCACCCTTTGTCAACATGGCACCTATATGCGTCCCTTTCAACCATACTTAACCACCAAATTAAGACAATAACAAGGTCATAATTCCACCTAACATGATGCAAATACCCCACATACAAATGAATACATACCAACTCTTTCTCCAGATGATGCACAAAGTCTTTGGACAATGTCCACTCTTCTTGATACCCCATTGCCTAAATACTGTGATGTTAAGTTAGCAAAACTTGTGTACTGTCATATAAAATCAATACAACTTGTGTTATAGGAAAAGGGAATAAGGGTGGGGGGAGACAGAAATAGTTGCTTAATGCACACACACTCACACACACACCTCTACACACTCACACACATATAGTCAAAACACACAATATTCAAAACAAAATAAGGAGGAAATACTCATGAAAATTGCAGTTCTCATTTCGGCAACTAGTCCCATGGTAGTAGTTGGTATCCACAACTCCCTTCTTTCACCTCCTATTCTGTATTCCCTTTGCCTTCAGCCAGCATCAACATCTGAGTTGCTCATGGGTTTTTTTCTTTCCTTGTGGGGTAATACAAACCTTCATTCCTGAAGGCTCTGGGCCATGAGTAGTCCTGCCTGGATTGGGTTCTTGTGGTTTTCCAGTGACCTGAATCACAAGGCATTATAATCCTAAGAGGCATCCTGAGGGACCTCCTGTCTCTCAGGCATACCCTTCCTCAGCCTCCACTGTGGAGTAGAAGCCCAATTTCCCCTTGGTGGTCAGGATCAATAACCCCAGCCAGTTACGTGACTCCCTATTTTGCCTGTTGCTTTGGAAGTATGAGGAATCCAAAATGGTGAGTAGCAGTCTTAACTTCTAGTTCAGTGGAATCATGGTTGTGTCTCCTGGCGGAAGCATTTTTCCCTTTGGAACTAAGACGTGTAGGCCAGTAGGCCTACAGTATAAGATCACGGGGACAGCAAGCAAAAGTTTTGCAAGTGGGTGACTAGAGGTCATAGAGAGTAATGCCACCCACAACTGTGAATCTGAGCTCTCAGAGACACAGCACCATGTTCGAAACTGATTCAGAGCACGTACAGTCCCCTGGGGAATTTCGTTTCAGCTTCTCAAAGTATTGCCACCTTCACTGTGACTGAGTCCTCAGAAGGTGTATTCTGTCTTTCCACTGAACCAGCTCTTTCAGGGTGATGGGGAACACAGGAAGAGCAGTGAATTCCTTGAGCCTGGGCCGATTGTTGTACTTCATTTGCCCTGAAGTAACTCTGGTACCAAATATTCACTAGTTAGGGTCTTCCAGGGAAATATAAGTGATAGGTTTGTGTATACATATAGAGAGCACAAGATTTATTAGAAGAAATTCCAATTATGGAGGCTGGCAAGTCCACAATCTGTGGGCTGGCAGGGTTGAGATCCAGGAGAACAGATGATACAGTCCCAGTCTGAAGGGTGGGGCCTAAGGGAAGCCAGTGGTACAGAAGAAATGTGAAGGCATTCTTCTGGAGAATTCCATCTTGCTCAGGGAGCCCAGTCGTTTTGTTCTAGCCGGGCCTTCAACTGATTGGGCAAGACCCATCCACATTATGGAGGGCAATCTACTTTCCTCAGCATTCACCAATTTCAATGTTAATCTCATCCAAAAATACCTTCCAAGTTAATCGTCAAACTGGCAAAAAATAAAGAAAACCAAAAAAGCTGTGTGTGTGTGTGTGTGTGTGTGTGTGAGGAATACTGCATATTATAGTCCTCTTACAGAGGGAGAATCACAATACACATGATCATAAGTGTTAGTGAACGTTAATGTCAGGCCCTGAGAAGTTCTGCAGTAAAGATGCCTTTTCATGTTCATATAACCCTGTCGTTCCTAAAATTATTTGCTCATGGGAAACCATCCCCCCAATTTTTTTTCTGTGAAAACTTGCTGCCATTTTGCTGTATAGTCGTGTTTAGAGAAACAGATAAAAGGCTGGTCTATGGAATGGTGTCTATTAAAGCAAGTGGCTCATTGGGGATTAAATTGATGATAGCAACTTCATTAACAAGCTTCATTACTTGAATCTAGTAGCCTAAGTGGGTATTTATGCGTCTGATTTATTAAATGCTTACTGGCAGCTCTGTTGGCTAAAGCATGGTGCCAATGAATCTAAGCAAGGTATAGAGAAGTCTGTGCTGCCAAACTCATGGAGATCGGGGGTTGGGGGGGGCCCTACCTCACTTCCTGGTGAAAAGCCCGGTTGAGCAAATGACAGTAGCAGAGAGAGCATGATGGCTGCTACCAACTCAGGGTATAAAGAGGGTCCCCTGCCCGATTGCACACGCGATGGATAAGATGTGAAACACGAGGTGCACTTCCAATTATCATTAGCTCTAACCAAAACCACCATCTGAGAAGGGCACAAAAAGAAAGGGAATCCTCAAAGAAAATAGCCGAGCCATTACTTTTTTCCACTTGCAGGTTCCTAAGCTTATGATACCTCTTTTAACTCAAGAAAATAAGGAAGCGATCTTTCCTGAGATGCCATGGTTCCCTGTGGCCTTTCTGGAGACGTCCACGTGACCCAGAGGCAGGGGTGTCTTAGCGAAGCGGTGGCCATCTTGGTAACAGCCTTAACTTTGTCCCCTCCTTTCCTGCTTCTTTTTCCCTCTCCCTTCACTCCTGCAACCCCTGTAAGTGGTAAGCTTTGCCTCAGGGCTCCGTTTTTTAGGGAAGACAGAGAATACAATGCCAGTCTAGTAAAATAGAAGTCATTGTGGTTCATTCAGGATTCTTTTTTCCCACAGAAGGAAACCAGAATAGATCATGGGTATAGAATTATAACCTTCATCAGACAGGGGAAAAGCCTTCAAGCCAGTTGCTGCCCAACAGCAAGAGCCCTTTGGCTGCACTCGGAGAGAATGAAAACGATTGCCTATGTCTTGGGCTCCCTCCCCAGAGAGACACAGGCTGGCTGTCTGTGCGTCTCTAGGCTGGGTCAGGTGGTGCTGCTTCCTGGGCCCAGTCTTTACGGTAGCCCTTCCAGCAGAGTGCTCCCCATACCATCTGCCCTGTCCAGCTCTGCCCTCACTAGGGTGTCTGGGCATTTGTAATCGTCCAGTGACAGCTCTAGCCAGGGTGAACTGCCCATCTCCTGTCTCCTGTGTTCGAGTCATCTCCCCAGGAGCCAAGGATTGTTGTTTGGGAAGTCTCCCAGGACAAAGCCTTTATGGGCTTGGCATAGTCTTCTCTACTCTCCTTTCCCCATAAACTCTGTAATTTTGGTGCCTCAGTTTTGAGAATGTGAGGTGTGTTCTGTATGCATATGTTGCAATTGAGCAAAAGTATTGGTGTCTCTTTTCAAGTAGACATGAAATAAAGAATTGTTGAATGAGTAAAAGCCATTACAAATATTTCTAGGGGCATGGAGAGTGACTTCTCCACAGAAGAGTATGACTGCATTTTTGACTTTCTGTTTGTGTCAGGGAAGATTTAAAGCTCTCACATTGCAGCGAGTTAGGAAAGACAGACTTTTTTCCCCCACGGCAATGCAATGAACTTATCACCGGATAATGCCATAAGCCTACCAAGCTGAGTATCTTTTCTTGCAACCTCCCGAGTATGCTCTTCTTTTCCCTTCTCCCTCATGTTCTGTGCCCTGAGAGGCTGCACTTGCTGGGCTCTATCAGTTGTGACTCTCTTGCCATCTGGTCTACAGTTGGGTCCAGCCAATGGGATGCGGTGGAGGGAATGAGGTGCTCACACCTTAGTACTTTCCATTTGTGCGCGCCCTTTACTTCCTACTGCGACCCATTGGCTAAACAACTTTCTCTGAAGGTTTGTGTATTTTTCAACCTGTGGTGGGTAAATGAGTAACGTAATTTATTAACTCTTGTTATATTCATCCTCGACTAATTAGAAATTCACAAGAAACGGAGGGGGGGCATATTTCACTGTCTTCAAATCGAAGCCAAGTTTATCTCTTCCTTGGCAAATGTGTATATATAAAATATAAACACATAATAAATAACTAAATAATAACTAAATAAATAACTAAATAAATAACACAATAAAATACCTTTGAAAAAGTGCCATTTAAAACACAATTCCATCTGTTTTTAATGACTCAGAAGATACTTTAGTAGCCCGCAGGGAATCAAGAGCCATGGGTTATGGGTAACAATTATAATTGTACTAATGATACATGGAGTCTGGTTAATAGAAACCAGAAAGCAGAATTTTCTATGCTTTAGGTCTAATAATCCTATATGTATTTACTATGAAAATTCTTTATGCATAATGTGACGTAACTAATAAAACAGAGACCCAGAAAAATGACCCCATGATAGGTTTTATATTTTTGAAATAAAGTCAGAAGTATTTGTTGATTGTCTCCTGTGTTCCAGACACGACTATGACGCACTTATCTATTTTCTTTCATCCTCTTGGGAACTCACCGAATAGTTTTTGTTTTGTTTTTTTTAATCTCTGAGAAGTTGAGTAACCAGCCCAAGATCGCATCCTTGGTGAGGAGTGAAGCCTGGATTAAAGGACAGGTCTGTTTGATCTCAAAGTTACTCTTTCACTGGACCAACTGCCAGTCCAGGGATGGTCGAATGGGAATCCAAGAATTCGCACACTGGTTTTTCAGAGCTGTCATGGTTTTGAGAGATCTGGAAGAGGTTAATCCCACGAGGCAATGACAGCTAGTACTTCTCTTTTTGTTTCTTCCTTCCAGAAGGAACTGATTCTTATGATTCAGGCATTGCCGTGAGTCTTTACCCACTGCAATGGCATAATGTGCCCACATTAGTCTGCAGGACAATCCTTCATGGTAATGGCTGGTAGTCACTATGCTGGGGAGATCCTAGGATTGAACTTCTTACCTGAGGAAACGATAGGAAGTCATTCTTTCACACAATCGCTTACAGGGCTGTGCATTGAATCATAGAGTTTTAGAGCCGGAGGAGAATGCTTATAATGAAAACAATAATTTTTACTTACTCTTGAAGACCTGTCTCAAAATAGCAGACTATACTTGGCAGGCAAAAAAGGCAATCTTTATTTTTCATGTCCCATAAGCAAGGCAACAAGCTCTGCGTGAGAAGGTAAAATAAAGGCTTCTTTGTCAATATATATATTTTTAAGATTTTATTTATTTATTTGACAGACGGAGATCACAAGTAGGCAGAGAAGCAGGCAGAGAGAGAGGAGGAAGCTGCTCCCTGCTGAGCAGAGAGCCCGATTCGGGGCTCGATCCCAGGACCCTGGGATCATGACCTGAGCCGAAGGCAGAGGCTTTAACCCACTGAGCCACCCAGGTGCCCCTTCTTTGTCAATATTTTATGTTCTTCAGACTTATACCCAAACATATGTTAAATCCTGAAGGGTGACCCAGAGCTGGAAAGTGAATTTGGGCTCGTTTGGTGGACACAGCTAGCGCGGCGGAGGAGGAAGATGGCTCACCGACTGATGTACGTGGGCGGCTGTCCACGTGTCCTTGACTCAGAGCCTGATGTCGGTTGACAAGCTAGTGAAGTAGTAAAGGGGCATTTTTAAGAGAGTTCTTAACAGGGAAAGCTCTGGAGGAGGCAACCCCAGGAGCTGCCTGGGACAGGGCGAGGGTGTAAGCATCTCCCAACCCAGGATTTGCCAGGTGCCCCTGACGTTAGACCAGGGGAAACCAGGGACACGTTTGTGTTGCTTAGAGCAAGAGTCAGCATTGCCAAGCAGACCTTTGTGACATCCCACTCAAGAGAATTCTGCAGACATGTGGCATCGATGCAGGCTAATTTTGAAGTATTCCTCTTTTCTGGTTCCATCATTCTTATGTTTTAAAATACTTAGGAAAAAAAAATAAAATACTTAGGGATTTGCTCTGCTGAGCAACATGTGGGTCATGACAGTGGGACATGAAGGCTAAAGGCATTCACAGTCCCTCAGTGTTTGGTTGGTGTTTGATCTCCAGCTCCTAGAATAGTGCCTGGAGTGTTTGGTGCTGGCTGAATGTTTATTAAATGAATGGATGGGTAGAGGGAGGGAGGAAGAAGGGAGGGATGAAATAATGAATAAACTTTCTGCATGATGAAGGAGGGCAGGAAGGAGCTCGAATGAACGCCACCCAGTGTCCTCCAGGCTGGGGCCAAATGTGAGCCCCAGGGCAGTTGCTGAGAGACCAGAGCTGGATGTGTGAATGACTAGGTTCTGTTCAAGATCCTGCATACTTGTCCTTCTCCTTCCGCCCCCAGTGGACATTAGCACTTGGTCTGCACACCCCGCCCCCCAACCATGGGACCGAGAAGAGCAAATCCTGGCATATCCACTTTTCACTACCCTGGGTCAGAGTGGCTCCTGGAGCATTCACAAAAATCACATGTGGCACCCATCTGGAGATGGTGGCGGAGGAGGGAGCTTGGCACCGCAAGGTTGGGAGGCTGTTTTAGTCATGTAGGTGAGAGCTGATGAAGGCTTGCAAGCCAACACAGGTGGTGAGAATGGCCTGGAGGTGATGTATTCTGGAAATATTTGTAGGGAGGATCATCAGCGCTTATTGGACTCATCATATCCTGCCCTGAGGCTTTAGTTGTCCCCAAATACAGTGAGTTTATAGTTTCCAGCTGAGAATGTTGGATAGACACCAGCTATTGCTAGGAACTGGTTTTTTTAGAATGGCCACTATATTCATTGTCTTTGAATTTCTGAGTACCATCTGTTTGGTTCTACAATGCTTTTCTTTCCGTACTTAATAGAGACCTATTGAAATGGCAGTTAATTCAGAATTTTTGCACCTACGAAGTCACTGTACCTTTTCTCTTTTCTTGTCACCCTAGCATTGTATCCCCCGCACCCCTCCCCCACTTTCGTCTTAGCCATGACTGGCTCGTGTATTGCAGGAACACCATACCCTATAACTTTGATTCTGACCCCAGGAAGGAAAACTTTTAAACCTCACAGGCACCCTTAAAATGCATTCATGATTCCCTTGCCCCTGGTGCATAGGGTTGCCCGAGATGGAGGCTCTGGAGGAGAAAGGGCATATCTCATGTCAGGGCCCCAAGTCATTTTAATTAATTAATTAATTCATTGATTAGATAATTAATTAATTACTTAGAAAGATTTGCTTATCTACTTTAGATAGATAGAGAGAGAGAGAGAGAGAAAGAGATGGCGCTGTGGGGAGGGGCGGAGGGACAGGGACTGAGAGTCAAGCAGACTACCTGCTGAGCGCAGAGCCTGACCTGGGGCTCGAACTCACAACCCTGAGATCATGACCCGAGGGGAAATCAAGAGTCTGTCGCCCATAGGACCACGCCACCCAGGCACCCTCCGAGCCATTTTAAAGGTGGATTCTCACTATTCCTCTGCTCCTCCCGTGAGTTCCCTAGTTCTTTTCTGGAACTCTGCAGCTTCCTTCCCCAGAGATTTGCTGTGACCGCTAGTTAGTAACACCTGCCTACCAGCCTTTGTCTGCTGATACCAGGAAGGCTGCCTAGAACACGACGGAGGGCACACCGTGGTCAGTCCCCTGCGAGGATCCACTCTGTGCCATGCCCTGCAGACTCAACTTCTTGCTCTTACCAGTCTTCTGTACTCAGATCCTACCTTCTCTGATCTGAGCCGCTCTGCTTAGCCTGGACTCCCGGGGACTGTGTTCCCGTCCCCAGTGTCACCCAAGTGCTGACCTATCGCTTCACTGCCCAGCCCTGGAATGCCATGCCAACCTGGAGCCTTCCCCGTGCTCTCTGGTTTGGTGTCAGGACCCAGGCTTTCATCTCGCTGTTGTCCTTTCCCTGGGATCCTGTCCCACTATGTTTCATGTCTCTGGGTGGCAGTGAGGCCATTCGCCTGGCTGTTTCCACTTGAGACTTTTTGGCTAAAAGAAGTTGTGTCCTACTTCCTGGTACTATAATTTAGGTGCCCCCTTCCGGGCACCTTTCAGCCAGTCCCCATTGGGACCCAAGATTTCTAAGTCCTACCTCTGCCCTTATTCATCAAATTCAACTCCTCATCCAGAAATTTCATTCAGTGACCCTCTCTGGTTTAATGACACCTTTTAGATTTAACCTGTGCTCATTGGTCTGTGTTTCAGGAGGAAATCTGCTTACTGGGTACTTTCTGTTTTCTCTCTCAGAAGGCAGAAGTTACTTTTCTGCTTACGTCACTTTTTTTTTTTAAAAGATTTTATTTATTTATTTGACAGAGAGAGAGATCACAAGTAGGCAGAGAGGCAGGCGGAGAGAGAGGGGGAAGCAGGCTCCCTGCTGAGCAGAGAGCCCGATGCGGGGCTTGATCCCAGGACCCTGAGATCATGACCTGAGCTGAAGGCAGCGGCTTAACCCACTGAGCCACCCAGGTGCCCCTGCTTATGTCACTTTCTAACGTAAGAAACACCACCAGATATATTGTAAGGCAAAACCAAGAATAAGTTCAGATAAAGTTGATTCTCTTGATGGTTATGGAAAGGTTATTTCTTTGTGAAATGGAAGTAATATCAGGAAAAAAAATTAATGTGCTTTCTCTCCTTCACTTCTGAGTATGTTGTCTCATCCCTGACTCTACCGAGGTATCTGTCTGTCCCATGGGTGTGGCACGGTGGTAAGGGGTGGGGCATTTGCGGACAATTACAAAGCTAATGTCAAGGGAAATGAAAAAATTAATGTTCAGATTCTGGCATTCAAAATAGGCTCTTGATGTTAAATAATGGGCCTGAAAGCCCCATTTTGCTGAGAGAAGATCCCCAAATTAGCACATCAAGGTTTGAACCCCAGCCCTTCTGTTCCTGAGGTTATGGGGAGAAAAGGGAGGGCAAGGCCCAGAAAAGGGAAGGAATAAGACACAGAGTCTCTCCCCATCCCTTAGCTTTATTGAGGAATAATTGACAGTTAAAAATTGTGTATATTGGGGCACCTGGGTGGCATCGGGCTCTCTGCTCAGCAGGGAGCCTGCTTCCCCCTCTCTCTCTGCCTGCTTGTGATCTCTCTCTCTCAAATAAATAAATAAAAAATCTTAAAAAACTATATATATTTAAGGTATATAGTTGGTTATTTGATATATGTATATATTGTGAAATGATCACCACAATCAAGGTAATTAACGTATCCATCCCCTCACATTATTTCTTTTTTCTTTATTTCTTGGTGAGAACACTTAAGAGTTACCCTCTCAGCAAATTTCAAGTATACACTGCAGGATTTCTAACTGGTCACATCGTTCTATAGTCTGTCTCCAAAACGTCTTCGTCCTGGCAACCACCATTTTACTCACTAACTCGTTCGGATTTCACATGTAAGTCAGATAATGCACTGTTTGTCTTTCTGTGCCTGGCTTATTTAACTTAGCACATGAAATAAGGTTCAGCCATGTTGTTGCAAATGGCAGCATTTCCTGCCTTTTTTTAAAGATTGAATAATATTCCATGTACGTATATAGCACATTTTTCAATCCATTTAACTGCTGGTGGACATTTGGGCTGTTTTCATGTCTTGACTATTTTGAAGAATGCTGTGGTACACATGGGAGTGCAGACAAGTCTTTGGGACAGCGATCTCGTGTCTTTCAAATATACGCTCAGAAGTGGGATTGCTGAATCATATGGCAGCTCTATTTTTAATTTTCCGGAGCCTCCATACTGTTTACCATAACGAGTGCACCAGATTATATTCCCACTAACAGTATGCAAGGGTTCCCTTTTCCCCACATTGTCTTGATCACATCTTTCTGGGAGAGAATCCAGGGAAAGGAGGGGCATCTTGTAAGTTGAGGTGTTGCTGAGAGTGTGTGGCTTGGGTTCCAGTTTTATGCTGGGAGGTCTGGGAGGAGGCTGTCTTGCCGGCTGCTCCCTTGTGAACCTGGGGACAGACTCAAAGCAAGCTAGGAAACACGGAGTGGGGCCCCTTCATTTGCCTGAACGGTCCTTGCTTCTGATTTTCAGAGGTTAATAAAATAACATTTCCTGCTTATTGTCAGACTCTCTGGTCTCCAGCAATTACCTTACACCCCAAAGACTTGAGTTATTTACCACCAATATCTGAGATAACTCCATATTTTTGAAAGGTTATATACATCTAAATATTCACTTAATGGTTTTTTTTTTTTTACTTTTTTTGGGTGTGAATCTTATTGTTTGACAGTCGATGAAGACTATACTTTTTATATTAGTGTGCCAAGAGCTTTAAATCATGGCAACTAAGTGAGATAAAATATTGCTTAGCTGAGTTAACTCTGATGACAGCTTATAAATCACTTCCTATCATTTTAACCACAGGAAGGAGAGGTTGTTAGCCAGTTATACGTGATTTAAATGTCTGACCGTGGCTTCTATTACAAACAAAAATTGTGAAACACACTCATCTACCATCATAAACTTTTGACTATTTAAAAACAAACACATAATAAAACCTTTTTCTTAAGCTTAAGTTTAAAACCAGGTGTAGAGGGCAAAGAGGTTTACTAATGTTGAACAGTTTTTTAGTACACATGGACAATTTGTAGCGTATGTAGGATAAGATTCATTTTTTTAAAAAATTTATTTATTTGTCAGAGAGAGAGAGGGAGAGAGCGAGCGAGCGAGCACAGGCAGACAGAGTGGCAGGCAGAGGCAGAGGGAGAAGCAGGCTCTCTGCGGAACAAGGAGCCCGATGTGGGACTCGATCCCAGGACACTGGGATCATGACCCGAGCCGAAGGCAGCTGCTTAACCAACTGAGCCACCAAGGCGTCCCAAGATTCATTTTTTAAGCAAAAACTTTTACTTCCTCTTTGCAGAGAGTAGATACAGAATTACCTGAGAATCTGCCCAAGGCACTCTTTACTGGATTAGTCATTTGACTTTGGTTGGAAGTCAGGGTACCCTTCACACTGTCAAGAGACTTAACTAAAGGGAAATTAAGGTTCAGGGAAAGCTAATGGCCTGGAGAGAGTGGTCAGATCCCCCTTGTAATAACAGGGCTTAATTATTGCCTTTGCCTTTGGAATGTTTTTCTACTATTACGTCTCCTTTCTGAGGAAGGCAGAGAAGGTGGGATAAAGGCAGCTGTGGTGAGAGGTTTGTGTGAGAGAGTGCTCTCCACCACCCACACGTGTTTAACCAGTGTGGGCTGACTTCCGGCTGGCCAGCCACTCTCAGCCTCCAGCCTGACTCACCCTGTGCTTGTAACCTCGTCATATCCCCTGTCTCTGCTTTCTGTGTCCCACAGGCAGCGCTGCCCCCACTCCTGCCCAGTTCATCAGTACTGGGCAGGAGCCACTGTCCTGTGGGTCTTCAGGTGCTAGGAATTAGAAGAGAACATGGCAGCCATACCTTACCTCTTTCTTTTACTGATGATGGAATGGACCCAAGGAGATTGACTGTCATGCAGTCACATCTGGCACAGGGACACACATCTTATCCTCCAGATCTGTGTCCTTTTGATCCCCTGGGATCACGCTGCTACTTAGCTACAATTCCCCCTACTGGAGACCCTCCCTCCCTTGGAATTACTGGAGTCCTATTCAAGTCACTTACCCTTGGGACAGTGCAATCTTGACCAACCCAAGTGCAAACTGTCAGATAGCTCTCTTGTTGGGGAAGATGGCTGTAAGTCAGGGCGCTGCAGCTATGACAAGAGATGAACTTGTTGAACAAGAGACGAACTTGAGATGACAAGATTTTTTTCTGGGGCACAAGATGTTGGCCTAGGGCCCTGCTATAAGAGTAAAGGTCAAGCCCTTTGTCTATGTCACCATTTCTTCCGTGGAAGTCCTCCCTCCAAATCTGCCCTGACACCAGTACCTACCTTCAGCTTTTGGCCCCTGAAATGCTGGTCTGTGCATTTTTAGAACACTGAGGGAGTACCAGTATCTCTGACTACATTCAGGTTTGTGCCTCTTGGCTAAGACCTGCTCCATAGAGACAAAATATGGTTATTGGTACTTTTGGGCCATTAAGACTTCCAGCTGTATTAGCTGTTCAGCCCCTTTTAGCCTCTCTTGTCCTGCAATATCTTCATTACCTGAATGAAGGAAAATGGACTTTTAATTCTAGGTAATACCATATTTCTGACAACTCCACCAGGATTTAGGTGGAATTAAATTTCTTTATAAACAGTTATATTCTGAATGGGCCTAAGTGACTTCCCCATATTTTTTCTGTACTTAGAAAAATCAGAAACTAAACTATATTTTTACGTTCTTCTCCTGGAGCTTTCCAAAGAAAATTCTACATGTGTAGGCCACCAGGTACCAGTAGTGGACTGAAATAAGGAGCTTTGGGAAAATAGAGCCATTATTGTGAGAATTAAGCTCCGTGTTTTCACTGAAAGTTGTAAGGAGACCTTAGCTGGAGACAGCTTCTGAACTCCCTCTCAGCAGAACCATTCACTGTTGACTTCTCATGCGGGGAAGACTGTCAGGATTCTGAGGGAATCTTGATTCAAAATAATTTCCAAGTTGCCTATTGGATTCCAGAAAATGCCATAGGTTATTCTGTTAAAGGAAATACTAACCATGCTTTTTTTTTTTCCCATCTAAATTATATTTAAAAATTAGATGTAAGAAGACTTGCTCAACACACATGACATCCCACCCATCAAAACACAGAGGCCGACTTTTGTTGGTTCATTGTCAAACTGGCATGAGTGTTCTCTTTGATGATCACCGATTTAGGTTATATATCCTACATCTCAATGTCAATATATATTAGTCATGCTTTTCCATGCATTTAGGGCACTAAACCATCATGTTATGCAAACTCACTTCCCAAGATGTATAGCAGATAGGGGAAGTTTAAACAGAAAAAAATATATATATACTATAATGCATATTATATAATATATTATATAATATAATAATTATAATATAATTATATATATTTTATAATTTAATAAATAAAACAGGAATACTTTGAAGAGAATAATAATAATAATCACAGTCTTTTGTTTCTATAAAAATCATTCAAGATAAACTATACATTTTGAGGTACCCTAACTCATGGTCTCCCAGATATTTTAACACCTGGTCATCTCGCTCTCTTTTTGCTACAGTATACTTGTAAGAAATCAGGTTTTTCATATTCTAACACTGCAGGAAAAACAAAATATCGGCATGTGGAGTGTTTTTAAAAACATTTTTTTAAAGATTTTATTTATTTATTTGACACAGAGAGAGATCACAAGTAGGCAGAGAGGCAGGCAGAGAGAGAGAGGGGGAAGCAGACTCCCCACCGAGCAGAGAGCCCAATGTGGGGCTCGATCCCAGGACCCTGAGATCATGACCTGAGCCAAAGGCAGAGGCTTAACCCACTGAGCCACCCAGGCGCCCCTGGGCATGTGGAGTTTTGCAGAGTGGTTGGCATCCTGGGATTTAGTATAATGAGATGAATTAAAATCCCTGGCTACTTACTTCCTCTTGGAGCAAGTGCTTTGACCTCACTAAGCTTTTGTTTCCTCCTTGATAGAATGGAATATCAGTAGCAGATTGTTCAAAGTGTTGTCCTGAAGGTCAAGTGTAGCTTGTTCAGTGCGGCGTCTGCTGTGTACTAGTGGCCGGTGCACATGGATCCTTTTGCTGCTCTCCATGCTGACCCTTATATCAGGATCGGATTTAACACCATCATTCTTCCTTCTAGCAGCATATTACAAAATTAAAATTTTTTATTTCCTAATTTCTTCTTTGTTCCGTTAAAATGTTGATGAATCTCAATTAAGTGTGGGATCATTTCTTACAGCAACTCAGGCTAGTATTTTACCTTAACTCCTGTTAGGATTTAGGAGTGTTTTTTGGACAAATGATCTTGGGAAGTGGTCAGAGAAGCTATCATTTATCTCTGTGAAGATTTAAAAATTACTAAATGCAATAATAAGAGATTGAAAATGACTTTTCTATGCCCTTCTATACCATAATCAATTTAAATAGTCTTATATACTTGGACAATTAAACAGATTTTTTTCTTTTTGCTATTTTAAATAGTGGAAAATTTGTAGAAGACAGAATTTAAAAACGATATGGGTTGAAAATCCTTTCTAACTGACTAGAAAATAGACCTTTAGACTTAAAGACATAAAAATATGACTCATACATTGCCAGTAAGAACATAAGACGGTTCAGCCACTGTGGAAAATAGTGTGGTGGCCCCTCAGTAAGTTAAACATAGAATTACCATATGACCCAGCGAATCTACTCCTAGGCATACACTCCCCCAGATTGGAAACAGATGTGCAAACAGAAACTGGTATGCGAATGTTCATAGCAGCCCTATATGCGCAATAGCCAAAAGGTGGAAACAACCCCAGTGTTCATAAAGGGATCACAAATTGTGATGTATTCACACAATGGACTAATATCCAGCCATAGAAGGGAAAGAAGTGCTGATACATGCTACAACGTAGATACACCTTGAGAACATGTTATGAGAAAGAAGCCTGATGCAAAATTTCATATAATGTGTGATTCCATTAATACAAAATATCCCAGATAGGTCAATCTGTAGAGACAGAAAGCAGATCAGTGTTTGCCCAGGGGCTGAGGGGAAACAGGAGTATGATTACTTCGTGAGCTGGGGGTTTCTTTTTGTGGTGATGACAAAACTTGACAGTGGCAGTGTTGCATGACCTTGTGAATGTGCCAAAGGACACTGAAGCTCCCACTTGGGAATTGTAAATTTTTATGTTACGTGTATTTATCACAATCAAAATCCAGAAAATTGCCCCATGGTACCCCAAGATACCAATGTGTGAAAAACTTTTAACTGGAGATGTGCCCCCAAATGATTGCCCTTTGATCCAGTGGCCAACTCACCTAAATTGCTTTTTGGCCAAATCTTTTCCTACTAAACTACAAAGGGCCCTTTTCCAGCCAAATGTTCTGGGCATTTTTGCTCCAGCCTCCTGAGCGGGATTTGACTGAAGGGCATT
The DNA here is from genome assembly GCA_004024625.1 of Mellivora capensis. Lineage (NCBI taxonomy): Eukaryota > Metazoa > Chordata > Mammalia > Carnivora > Mustelidae > Mellivora > Mellivora capensis. The sequence continues at coordinate 30,946 of PISX010014175.1, read as the reverse complement.
TGGTCAAGATAAGAAATTTGTGTTTGAGAAGCTGTTGGGGTGCCCAGTTCCCAATACACACATCTTATTCTTATTCTTTCCATTCCCTCTCTTCCTGTTTTCTTTTCTCCTCTCCCTCTGTGCCTTTTCCCTTAGTTCTTGCTTTTATTTCAACTCTCCAGGAAGAGGGAAGAACATTCTCTTGGTGGTACTGAGAGAGCGGTTTGGTTGATGGTCTTGCTTCTTTGTTTTGTTGAAACAACTTACCCCTTAAAAACACGCCTGATATCCTGAGCTCTGATAAAGAATCTTCCAGGTTTGCATTCATGCTGGTATGTGTGGTAAACACAACTTTCTTCTTAAAACAACAGCAGGAAGTTGCCACGATTTGTTGTCCATTTTTGGTCAATTCTTTTTATAATTTGTTGTCAAATAGCTTTAAAAGAAATGTGTTTACCACATTATCCCTGAAAGTAATTTTTTAAAGATCCAGCCTGATTGACATTTAATGTGAAAGAGTGTGAGTACTAGGAATATTGGACTGTAATTTAAGAAATATATTATTATTTACCAACAAAGTATTGACTTTTAAAAATTGAAGGGCAGGTTATAAACCACATAATGAACCATTTTAAAAAGCACAATTCAGTGGTACTTAATGCATTCACAATGTCATGCAACCATTGTCACTGTCAAGTTTCCGAACATTTTCATCACCTCAAATGGAAACCTCTACTCACTAGGTAGTCATACCCTCTCTGCTTCCCTTCAGCCCCTGGGCAACTAGCGATCTGCTTTCTGTCTCAATAGACTGATCTATCTGAGATATTTCATATAAATGGAATCACACAATACATGAACTTTTGTAGCTGGCTTCTTTCCATAGCAAGTGTTTGTAAGATTCATCTGAATCATAGCATGTATCAGCACTTCCTTCCTTTCTATGGCCAAAGCATAGTCTGTTGAATGGATATACCACAATTTATTTATCCATTCCTCCAGTTAAAGGACATCTGGATTGTTTCCCATTTTGGCTATAGTGAATAGTGCTGCTATGAACACCCATGAAGGAGTTTTTTTTGAGTCTCTGTTTTCAGTTCTTTTGGATATGTACCTAGGAGTGGAATTTCTGGATCATATGGTAATTTTGTATTTAACTTATTGAAGAACCACCAAACTGTTTTTCACAGTGGCTGCTGTGTGGCCGTGCCTTATGAGAGTTTCTATTTCTCCACATCCTTGCCAGCAGTGGTTGTTCTTCCTTTGTTTCATGATAGCCATCCTTGTAGGCATAAACCAGTGTCTCATTGTCATTTTGATTTGTATTTCCTCTCCCTTTCTTTCTCTTTATCTCTTTCTTCCCTCCCTTCTTCCCTCCCTCCATACCTACCTACCTTCCTTCCTTCCTCCTTCCTTCCTTCAAATCACACCCCACATCTCCAAGAACACTGAAAAAGACCTACAGCTCTTTCTTGGTGGAGGAGGAACTTCTTTTTAATCTTCTCGTGGTTGAAGTTAAAGATTTCCCATTGAATTTCTTTTGGTAGTTAGTCTCTCCATTAGTTTTTCTTTATAGGAACTTTTGTTATTGTGCTGTGGTTTCACCTGCTTTCCATGCTTACAATATCAGGGGTCATCTCTGATTTGTATTTTTTAAATCACCAATGATGTTGAAAATAGATACATATGCTTGTTGGCCGTTTGTACATCTCGTTTAGAGAAAGGTCTACTTGAATTCTTGACCCAGTTTTTAATTGATTTGCTCCTTTTGTTGTAACAGCACTATGTATTCTGGATTCTAAACCTTTATCAGATACATGATTTGTAAATATTTTCTACCATTCCAGGTGGTCTTTTTTACTTTGTTGATAATTTCCTTTGATGCACAAAATGTTTGAATGTTTATGAAGTCCATTTTATCTATTTTTTCTTTTGTTACTAATTTTTTGGGTGCCAAATCTAAGAATCTATTGTGAAAATTAGAGGTCAGGAAGATTTATGCCTGTGTTTTCTTCCAATAGTCTTTTATTTTTAGCTCTTATGTTTAGGTCATTGATTCACTTTGAGTTTATTTTTGACTTGGAATGAGGTAGGGGTCCAACACTTTCTTTTGGTGTGTTTATACATTTTTTCCCAGAGCCATTTGTTAAAGAGACAATTCTTCCCCTATTGAATGATCTTGTCATCCTTGTAAAAAAGCAATTAGTTGTCAATGTTTGGGTTTATTTCTGGACTATCAATTCTATTCCATTGATCTGTATGTCTGTCTTTATGCCAATGATACACTGTTTTATTTACTTTTGACTTTTGTTTTGTAGTTAGTTTGGAAATCAGGAACTGTGAGTCTTCCAGTTCTTTTTTTTTTTTTCTTTCTCAGTATTGTTTTGGTTATTCAGAATCACTTGAAATTCCATGTAGATTTGGGAATAGCTTTTCCATCTTTCCAAAGGTCGTTGGAGATTTAGTAGGGGTTGCATTGATCTGTAGATTGCATTAGGGTATATTCTCATGTTAACAATATTAAGTCTTCCTATTTTTTTCATTTATTTAGGTTTTCTTTAATTTCATTTTAGTAATGTTTTATAGTTTTCAGTGCATAAATATTTCACCTCTGTAGTTAACTTTATTACTAGGTTTTTATTCTTTTTGATACTATTCTGATAGAATTGTTTTCTCGATTTCCTTTTTGGATTGTTCGTGGCTGAATGTATAAAGACACGAATAGGGGCACTTGGGTGGCTCAGTGGGTTAAGCCTCAGCCTTCGGCTCAGGTCATGATCTCAGGGTGGGATCTCAATGTGGGATCAAGCCCCACATTGGGCTCTCTACATTGGGCTCTCTGCTCAGCAGGGAGCCTGCTTTCCCCTCTTTCTCTTACTGACTCTCTGCCCACTTGTGATCTCTCTCTCTGTGAAATAAATAAATACAATCTTAAAAAAAAGACACAAATGATTTTGTTTTGGTTTTGCATGCTGCAACTTTGCTCAATTTGTTTATTAAGTCTTGTAGTTTTTGGAAGATTCTTCAGAATTTTCTGTATATAGAATCATGCCATCTGCAAATAAATATAGTCTTAACTCTTCCTTTCCAATTTGGATGTATTTTATTATTATTTTTCTTGCCAAATTACTCTGGCTAAAGTTCTAGTATAATATTGAATACCAGTGGTGAAAATGGGAACAAGAAAAGGATGCCTATTTTTGTCACTGCTATTCAACATTCTACTGAAAGTAATGGATTTTGCAGCACGGTTTTCATTTATTTCAATCTACAAGCTAAAGCCAGTGGTTTAATAATGCCCTACTTTTCTGAGGTTGGGTGTTTTGGTAAAATTGTTATCTAGCTTATATTTAAGAACACAGAAATATTGGAATAGTCCTGTGAGGAGAAAGACCATAATAACCACAATGCTGTGTGTCTTATTTGACTAGGACTACTTTCTGATAAGACCTCATTGACTAAGAATCACGTCCAAAATTAAGCCAACTGATTTAGTAAGTTTAGTGTTTTCCTTAGAAAATTGTGGTTCTTTCTAAGCTATAACACAGGATGATTTGAGTATAGCTCTACCAGTAAATATTTAGACCAATGAACAATTAGTCATTTCCTAAGCAACTAAATCTTGGGGGACCACATAATTTATTGTCCAACCAGGACCCTTTAGAGAAAGGAATGTGCTATTAATTATGCCAAGAGAAGAAGAATAAACCAGTACTGCCTTGGGCAGACTGAGATGGAGGGTTGTTCTAAGTAAACTATTGAGTTATTTTTTTTTTAAGATTTTATTTGTTTATTTGACAGGCAGAGATCACAAGTAGGCAGAGAGGCAGGCAGAGAGAGAGGAGGAAGCAGGCTCCCTGCTGAGCAGAGAGCCCGATGATGAGGGGCTTGATCCCAGGACCCTGGGATCCTGACCTGAGCCGAAGGCAGAGGCTTTAACCCACTGAGCCACCCAGGCGCCCCACCACTGAGTTTTTATTCTCATTGTCATCACTGGTTTGTCATGGAAAAAAATTAGTAACGAGAAATTTTTATTTTCAAGGTTTTACGTCAGATTTTCAAAGGAGAGGAAAACGAGACGAGAGTCCTCTGTTACGGTGGTTGCTCTTTCCCGTTTTCCTGTGTCCTTTTCTAGATGAGCTTGTTCTGGTCAGGCCGGGCTAGATTGCAGCCAACTCAAATCAGTTTGATACCGAATGTGGCTAAGACTGAGCTTCCTGAAGGGTTTAGGTCCATCCAAAGACCAGAGTGAAGGAATACTGGCTTCAGCCAAGATCTTTGGGGCCATTCTTATGCCCCCCTTGGTCTTTATACCAACACAAAGCAGCCTGGGACCACCTCAGCTTTACCGTACTATGTAGAAAAGCCTGGAATTTAGCTGTAATCCCTGGACTTGTTTCTGGGGATTAGTTACAACTGAGCAAGATAACTTTCCTCATTGGGAATAGTTTTACTCCCTGGCATTTTGTGATAAGTAAATTTCACGGCAAGGCAATTGCCACAATAATAAATGCTATTATATAAATATACTTAATCATGTGAGTGTCATTTATGGCCCCAAGGGCTAAAGGTAAGATGGTTTAAAATCAGAAACATTTCAGTTTAACTAAACATGGTAAAAGGTACTCGTCTTTCTTCAACAGGACCTTACATTTAATAATTGCTCTCCAATATTTGACTGTGAGTTTGTGTATCCTTACAATGAATACATTGAGGGTAAGGATGGCTACTGGAACAATAAAAGTGATGTGAGTCACCTATGAGCATCTATTATGGACCAGGCAAACTGCAAAATGTTAGTAACAGTTAGGAGCTGAGTGGGAATTTATAGCTCATACTCTTTCCACTCTGCTGTATTGACCCCCAATCCACAGATATTGTGGACAACGGAAGAAACGTTGAGATACAAGTCAGGGGACCTGTGTCCTTGTCCTAGATGTGTCTTTGATAAGAACAGTCACGTGATCTCGCTGAATCACGGTTCCTGCATTTGTTCAAGGAAGTTAATGCAGGTCCTACCTTAGTCCCAGGGTGATGGTGAATATCAGATGTGATGCATATGCAAGTACTTTGAAAATGCTTTCCATGCTGTAAGCACTGTCGAAAGACCTATTACGGAGTTTCTGTCTTAATCACATCTGTATCATGACCTTTAGGAGAAATTCTTCTAGCTTTCTCTGATTCTCTCCCCTGTACTTAGCTGTGCAAAAGACAGGGAGAGAAAGGACCTTTTTTTCCTTCCTTATTCATCTCAGGTGTTCCTCATAAATGCTTCTCCAAATGGTTTTCATGAAAGTGCCTTTGTCTGGTTTACGAGTTGTTTGCCGGTACTAATTTCTACATAGACAGGCACAATTCTGAATGCATCTTGTGATAATGTAAGAATGTAAGAATGTAAGAATTCCTGAGATTTTAAATGTTAATGTTTAAATGTTAAATGTTAAATGAAACTGTTAAGACATCTTAGATTTTAAGTAACACTCTCTCCAACTCAAATTGATTTAAATATGAGGAAATATAAGGTACTTTCTCATCTCACTTGAGAGTTTCATAGGTAGGGCTGTTCCTCCTATGTCATCTCAGAGGTATAGCAAAAGCTATAGTTTTGCTTTCTGGCCATTTTGTTTACTTTTACCTTCACCATGTATAGACCTCTTGGCTGTAATTCCAGGTAGTAAGGCGTACAGAGCATCATCCCTGGAAGGAGGAAGGGAAAACTTTTTTTCCCTTTTTTCACCTTTGGATGGATGCCTTTTGCCTTTTGCCTTGGGTTGGATGCCACCTCTGAGCCAATTACAGCAAGAGGAATGGCTAACCACTTGGGGTGGGATGGACCCTGGGGAGTCAACCACCAAGACAATTATGATAAGATAGTTTGAAAGGATGCAGCTATTTGACACTATGTAACTTCCAGGCAAACTCTTCCAAGTAGACTCTAATGGAAATGGCAGAGCATCTGCCATTTTGCACATGTCATCCAGACAGATCAGGACCAGTGGGAAGAAACTGATAGTATGGTCCCTGTTCTGTAGACACAGTCAGTGGTTTATTGCAAAATTTCTATGTACCTTTTCTGGAGAGGTAGGTGAATGGAGTGTAGTGTAGTCTTTCCTTTTTCCAAATGGAGAACCCATCCTAATGCAAATATATTCATTATGATAATTTTTCATACAAATTTTAAGGTAGGCCTTTTGGGAAATTATTTCTTCACTTCTCAAAATGTATGTGGAATTCTAATACGTTTCCAGGTGTTGGTATTAGCAGTATTTTGTTAATGTTGGCATCCCGGAAACTCAAAGAACATTGCTAATAATAAGGGAGAGCTCAGGAATGGCATTTTGTAGGTTCCTCTTTCTCTTTATTTATTAATTTGCTCAGAATAGTACATCAAAACTGTCCAAGTGGGGTGCTCTGGAGTTAGTCTACTTGGATTCCAATTTTAGTGTTCCATCACTTACCAGCTGTGTGAGCTCAAATAAGGTAATTAGCTTCCCATTTCTCAATTTCCTCTCTGGAGAAATAAGCATAATAATAATACTGACCTCATAGGATGGTGAGGATTCAGTTAGATAATGTACTGGAGGAACTTAAGCCTGGCCTGCAGGAAGCAGACATTAATTGATAATTCTAATTAATTTTTCCAATTAATGTTCAATACTACTACTATGACTACTGCTATTACCATTACCACTATCACAACTAACACTATACACCAGTGGATACACTGTCCTGAACAAAAAAAGAAGGACAATATGAGATCAATGTATTCTTATACTGTTGTTTAGTGGGCCAGAGGTTGGAGAGAGAAATGGGCTCACTGTTTCCATGTCACTATCGAACTTATTGCTTTTAGGAATAAGAGTAGGAAAGTGAAGTGAACCCAGGGAACATAAGCCTGATTTTCATCTATGGATAGACAAAGTACTGTAGTAATATATTTTAAACCATGTATTCAACTGTTTTTCAATTAGACTGAGTCTATAATTCCAAATGAAGACATTTAGATGGAAGAAAATTTCTACTTTTTCTAGATTAGCAGACAAAAGCCACAGATGAAATATTCCAGGAGATTGGTTATACCTTATAATGAGTTTTGTAGAAAAACAACAACAACAAGCCTCAAGGTCTTGGTGAGAGAGAAATGGCACCTCTGAAACCTGGCATCTCTTTCCTGGGCAATTTGTTGACTCATTTTAGCTTCTATTCTTGGATTAGCCTGTAGTTAATACAGACTAGTATACTGTGGCTCAGTGTCAAAAGGAAAAGTAACTAGTTAGAGAACATTCCTCGCTGTTCCTTGATAAAGGCAACAATTCTCATCTGATGGAAAAAGAATTAGCCAGACATTCTGTATGTTTTGATGTAATGGAAAGTGCTCTTCCTGATGAAAGCTTGCTGGAATAAGACATTAAATTCTCATTTATTTTGGGTCTTCATCTGCAAATTCACAATGGCAGCTGTTTATAGTGTCTATAATTAAAGCCAAGCCAGTATGTGGAACCATGTCTATTATTCAATCCCCTGAAGGAAATATTTTAGAACCCAAAGCTTCCAATATCAATTGAGATAATCTTCTGGAAAATTCCTGGTCTGGACAACCTGTCTAAATTGTTCTGTGACTTGCTTCCCTGGATGACTGGAATACATTTAAAATATCATGTGCAGCTACGCCTCCACTTTCTCCTTTACTGACTTCTGTCCTTTTTCTTACATTTGAATGAACATTTGATGTGGCAAGGACAACTCATTATGCTCTGACAAAGCACAAAAACCATCTAGAAAAATACTGATCATTTAGCCATGAATCATGACTAATTATTATCTAAGTGGAATTAAGGATAATGACTCCAAGGCGTTCATAGGGAAAGAGTGCTCAGTGTTTCGCAGCAAGGCCTGTTGAATAGTTTTTCTTCTTTTATAAAACCTTTCACCATTTAATCTCAAAATGTTTAACAAGAACATTTTTATATACCCTGGGATAATTCCTCAGAAACATTATGTTATCAAAAAAGAAAAAGAATAAACTCCAGGTTGACCAACTTTGTCAAAAGAGAGGATTTTTAAATGCTCTTAACCTGTGTCAGTGATGTCATTAACTTCCTGGTCTGTTGGGAACAGCACCTGCATTATATGCTTTTGTGACCATGTTTTCTGAAAGTTCAATTTCAGGGCATGTTTCTTGCCTTATTTTTTGGTTTTTAATATACTTCGAGAAGGTGGAGATCTCCAATAGAGTCTGTTCTCCTACCATGCTTTGGAATTAAAAAAAGATAAAAGTGGTAGATATCTCTTTCACTGGCTGCAGTCATCTCTTGAGCTTTATTTTTAGTGCCCAGGGAAAATTAATTCCCCACAGAGCACACCTCGGCAGGAAGGCATGAGGAAGTGAAATTCCTGGTGTAATATCCTGAAACAGGTGCCTGAGCGTCCCAGCACCTCTGTGGACAGGTAAAGACCTCATCTAGCTGACAAATCTAGTCCTATGCTTACAGACCCAGGGGATCCAAGCCCAGGGAGTGAGTTTTCTTCATTTTTCTATAAGAAACAAACCTATCAAACCACACCACACCACACCACACCAACACCCAACCCGACCCAACCCAACCCATCCCAACTCAACCCAACCCAACCCAACCCAACCCAACCCAACCCAAACAAACCAAACTAAACCAAACGAAACCAAACCAAATGAACATTTCATCATAGGCATTGTTTCTTGCTTATCTTTTCACCTCTCAGCATATATGCTGGCTCAAGCAGGTTAGAAACTGATGTCAGCTTCCTTCAAAAATAGCCTTCCGAATTCATTACCCTTTTCCTATTTAACGAGCGGGATTTGAGGAAAAGGGCGATTTGGTATGTTTTTATTCTATGTTTTCATTCCATTAGGCACCAAACAAAAATACACGTACACTGCACTTAAGACAAACAAAAACCTGAATTCTATTTGATAGTACAAATGAAAATCCCCATATCCATGAAACTTTCTTCCCAATTTCATGGTCTCAGGAGAACTACGTGATCTCTAGGTATTCATAGAAGCAGGAGCCAAAAGATTACCTGACTTCACATCCCAAACCTGACAGCTTCTTTTATCTGTCACTTTAAATATAGTTCAGTGTCTTTACCTCACTGATGTGACATTTACCAAATCGTCGCACAGAAGGGTAGATTACGGAGAATGACAAGATCATATTATTTAACAGACTCCTAAAAATTGACTAAAAATAATGAAGTTTAACTTTAGATGTCTTTTTTTTTTTTCATTTAGGGCTCAAATGAGTGTTTGCCAATGTACACAGATACTGCTTCTTCACTGCAGGAAACGGATTATTATCTGAAGTGATTGGTACTTTGAAATACTGGTACAAGAGGGAATTGTGTTGATCCTCAGTTTTTCACAGAGATGACAAGGCAACCTATGTAACCAACTATACATGATTTGCCTGCAGAGAAACATTATAGCTTTAAAAATACATGCATTAATTAAACCCTATAACCAATCATAAAAAGTTGCATTTAGAGTTCTACAATTTAAGGCATTGTTCAAAATTCTCATCTTCACCAGTCCGTATTTTGCTATAGCAATGCTTCAGATGAAGAAATGGATATGTCAGTGTCATGGGGGCAAGAAAGAACTTTCTTGAGGAATGTTTCTCGGGTATCTCGGATCATCAAGTTGCCACCACTGTTAGCTCTCGTCCCATGTTATTCGAAGCCTATCTGTTATTTACACAGAATTGTTTATTGTTGGACCTTGCATTGTTTCTTCCAAAGGCCAAAACCCCATTCTACTTAAAGGATGGCTGACTTTAAGGTATAGAGCTTTGAAAATGGTCCTACATCTCCAGAGCGAAGCTTTCAGTCCAACTCAAAGTACAGCATTTTATCTTTATAAAAGAACAGCTGTCATTGGAGTGGTTTTTTCCTTTCTTGTTTATGGTTAGAGAAATATATGACTTGAGTCATTGGATTGGTTTTAAACAATCGTAACAATAAATGCATCCATCCTCAAAGTGGGCATTGTATTTGTTTGAATAATAGAACATATTTGGAATTCCCTTGAGAGGGTTTATTGCCCACACAAGAGAATGAGTCATCACTCCACATTGACAGTTCAGTCCCTGATTGTCTCACACTCTGTCCCTGTTTTCCTCACTGGGGCTCTCCATTCAGCCTTACATTGCTTTTTTCAGCCAGTGTCGTTGACTAATCATGAGTCTGTGAGCAAGTTGGCCCCTCTCGCTGGACCCCTCTAGAATCTGTAAACAAAAATTTCTGGGAATTAAATCAATTTTTTCCTACAAACTCAACCCAAGTCAAAGATCCAAGAGAAGGATTCTTCTCCTCTATCAATCAAACTATCTTCTGAACTTAGTTTTTCTAAATGCCTTAGAATTCCTAAATGTCAAAGATTCCTTACTGGCAGCCCTATCTGCCAGGGTTTGCGCACTGACAGAGAAGATGCAGACTTGGGCTTTCATTTACATCTCTTCTTGTCTTCTCCAGGAAAATATTAAAAATTTCTAAATCTCAGTGATCATTAGTTGTTTAACAGCCAAACTGAGAGGGCTTATCCTTTACATAGGATTGCTTTCCTGTTGTGTGTTGAGCTTTTTCATTGGAATCCTTCAAATTATTATATAGCCATCACCATTCACATAGAGAACCAACCTTAAATAGTAATAGTGATTTAGAGCCTTGGAATGATCAAGCTCTATCTCTTTGTATACAGAATTAATGAGACCTTTTTTTAAGCTGAAAGTTTTTGAAAGACTTTCACATAGTTAAATTTCGTAGAGAACTTTTGGTTATCGCACACTTTTTAAGACTGTCCTAGAGTGCTCTTTCCATAATAGTTGTGTCCATTTGGGGGCATCATTTATTTCCTGTGCTTAGAACAGATTTTGGCACATAGTAAATTCTCGATAGCTATGCATTCTGCCCTAGGGCTATTTCAAGAAGTTCAAGGATGTGGTAGATTGTAGAAAGTGCTGGTTTGTGAACCTGACCATGGGAGAGTAGGCATTCTATACTTGATCCCAAGTGACTGGGAACTGATAATCACGTTGGCCATACTGTGCTCAGAACAATTAAAGTTGAAACTTGTTTAATGAGTCCATAGACTGAGAAGTAAATAGGGAGATTTTAATTTCTAGAACATGTTCATTGGATGCAGGCTTTAAATTTTGCCCAGAACAATTTCAAATGCTTCTGATTAAAAATCACATCCTGTCCAAACATTGAGGAAAACAGAAGCAAACATTTCCTTCTTGTTTGTGGCCATCTGACCGGTTGCATTAAAGGAATTGTGCTGGTGTTCGGCTCCATTTAAGAATTCTGTTTGTTCCTGTGCACTATCATATTCATAGATATCTGAGAAAAAAGCCATGGGCTTAAACAGCACAGTTGCCTGGTTGAGGCTCTAGCAGACAGAGTACAACCCAAGGTTCCCAAAACACAAGTCCCCTGGCGGGGAATGAATGAAGAATGGCCGCTGGACAACTCGCCCAGTTAATATTCCAGGATGTGTGACAGAGCATTGCCATGTGCCATCCACCGGAGGGCACCAGGACATAGTTCTGCTTTAGAGCCTGTGGTATAGCCCAAGGTATCCAAGATAGGGTCTTTTTTTTTTTTTTCCCCCCACTTGAATTTCTTTAAAGGATTTGCCAGAGTATCAATGAATATTCTCACTATGAAGGGGATTAATGACCACCTAGTCATCTATTTATTTGGCCAAGACATTATCTGCTGATAGGTCCTGTGAGCGGGCTAGCACTAAATAACTGGTTAGGAACAGAGCCAGAATTGAAATTCAGTCATGTTTCCCCTGCTTTACTGCTAACAATTTCCTTCTTTACTCGCTCCTCTGAACATTATTCATCCAGAGGAAGGGCTCATTTCTGCAGCACAATCTACATGAGTTATGTTGGAACAGCCAGGGCGAGGCCAAAATCCATCCTGTTGAGGGATTCTGCCCTGGAAGCCTTGCCCTTTTCAAGACCACAACGAGTCTTTGTGGGGTTCCTCAGAGAAACGGTCAAGATGCTTGTTTCCATTTCTGGGCTACTGTGGTGCTTCGGTGGCACTGACAGAGTGAGGAGGGGGTTGGGGTTTAAGGTTTTAACTCTTTTTTGCTCAAGCCTTGACATGATGTCAATGGGCCAGGAACAAACAGCACAAGTTTTTTTTTATTGTACTATATAGATTTCTTTAGGGCATTTAGAGAACTGAGTGGAAAGAACGGAATGAGACATAGAGAACCCAAAGGTCATTTTCAATGTGCCAAGAAATTGTATAATGTGTTTGGAAGTCATTTGAGCTTTTGTCTCAACCTCTGGTCTTCTAGGGCTTCCAATTTAAATCTCAGGCAAAGTCAACCACACACAGAGTCCTACACACACGCACGCACATGCACACGCACATACACATACTTAGGGAGTGGTAGGGAGGGACAGAGGTCAAGGGAGAGAGAGAATTCCAAGCAGGCTCCATGTCCAGCCCAGAGCCCGATACAGGGCTAGATCTCATGACCCTGATATCATGACCTCAGCTGAAATCAAGAGTTGGACACTTGACCAACTGAGCCACCCAGGTGCACCCTTATATATTTTTGAAGAAATAACTGTCCTTCTATCACCCCCCATTTACTGTTGCTTATATGCAATACTGAATGTACATTTTGCTGCATTAAAAAGTAAGCTTTTTACTAAAATGTAACAAAAATTTGACACCTGGGTGGCTCAGTTGTTAAGTGTCCAACTCCTTTTTTTTTTTTTAAGATTTTATTTATTTATTTGTCAGAGGGAGAGAGAGAGAATGAGCGAACACAGGCAGACAGAGTGGCAGGCAGAGGCAGAGGGAGAAGCAGGCTCCCTGGCGAGCAAGGAGCCCGATGTGGGACTCGATCCCAGGACGCTGGGATCATGACCTGAGCCGAAGGCAGCCACTTAACCAACTGAGCCACCCAGGCGTCCCAAGTGTCCAACTCTTGATCTTAACTTGGGTCTTGATCTCATGGTCGTGAGTTCAATAAATTAAAAAAAAATAAAGTATAACAAAATAGAGAAATGTATGTGTTAATTTCCATAAGATGTGAGCAGAAATTATAAATGCCATCCAGACCAAGGTAGAGAACATTACTGGCAACTCAGAAATGCTACTCACGGGGTGCCTGGGTGGCTCAGTGTGTTAAGCCTCTGCCTTTGGCTCAGGTTGTGATCCCGGGGTCCTGGGATCTAGCCCTGCATCAGGCTCTCTGCTCAGCAGGGAGCCTGCTTCCCCCTCTCTCTCTGCCTACTTGTGATCTCTGTCAAATAAATATTAAATAAAATCTTAAAAAAAAAGAAATGCTACTCAGGACCCTTTCTAGTAAATTCCCTCCTCCTGGGAAAAGTAGTCAATATCCTGACTTCAATCATAGATTGTTGGTTTTGGAAGGTTTTGTACTCAGTATAAATGAAATTATACAGTGGGTAACTCTTTAGTGTCTGGTTTCCTTCATTCTATGAGATTCATTCATGTTCTTACATGTAGCAGGTTTGTTCATTTTCATTGCCACATAGCATTCCATTATAGGAATAAACCACTATCCATTTTTTGTTGATGGATGTTAGAGCTGTTTCCAGTTTCTGGTTACTATATGGAGTGCTTCTATGAGCATTCTTGTACACTTCTTTTGGTATACATATGTATTCATTTCCTTTGGGGATGTACTTAGGAGTAGAATCATTGGTCATAGATGAAGCATATATTCAGCTTTAGTGGATATGCCAAACGATTTTCAATTGATTGTACTAATTTATATTACTAACAGTCTATAGGGGGATCCAATTGCTTAATATTCTCATGGTGAGTACGTAATGGCATTTCATTGTGGTTTTAATTTGCATTTTCCTGATTACTAATGATGAGCACCTTTATATGTGTTTCATGGATATTTGAATGTTCATTTTGTAAAGTGCCTGTTTGTTCAATTTTGCCTATTTTTCTACTGGATGGTCTTTTTATTTTTTTCATTGACTTGTAAGAGTTTTTATATATTTTGGATAATAGTCTTTCATTGGGTATTTGCATTGCAAATCCCCAGTCTGTTGTTTGCCTTTTCACTTTGTTAATGGTGCATTTTGATGAACTGAAATTCTTTTAAATTTTGTCAAATTTATCCATCATTTTATTTATGGTTATTGCTGTATGTCTTCTAATTTTTTTCTTTGCCTACCCCAAGATCATGAAGATATTCTCTTCCCACTCCATTTTCTACTACCTACTTTTATGGCTATAATCCATGTGGAGTTAATTATTATGTGTGATGTGAGGTAGGGATTTTTTTTTAAAATTTATTTATTTGTCAGAGAGAGAGGGAGAGAGAGCGAGCGAGCACAGGAAGACAGAGTAGCAGGCAGAGGCAGAGGGAGAAGCAGGCTCCCCGCCAAGCAAGGAGCCTGATGTGGGACTCGGTCCCAGGACGCTGGGATCATGACCTGAGCCGAAGGCAGCCACTTAACCAACTGAGCCACCCAGGCGTCCCAGTGAGGTAGGGATTTAAGATGATTTTTTTCTTTACATACAGATTTCCAATTGTTCCAGTGCAATTTATTAAGAAGTGCATTCTTTCTTTGCTAGACTGAAGTGTCACTCTTGTAATGACCAATGACACTTTCTTCACCGATATCACACTCTCTCAATTATAGTAACTTTATCATGTATGTTGATATTTGCTCATGTAAGGCATCATGTTTGTTTTTCTAACTTGTCTTGGCTCTTCTTGGGCCTTTGCATTCCCATATAAATTATAAATTTTCACAATAATTTCTGCTGGGATATAGATTTATTTTGGAATAATTGACATCTTTAAAATATTGAGTCTTCCAATCCATGAGCATGGCATAGTTCTAAAGATGTCTCTCAATGTTTGTAATTTTCAGTGTAGATGTCTTAAAAATCTCCATCAGATTTATTCCTAGCTTTTTGGGTTTGGTTTGGTTTGGTTTTGCTTAATTATACTGGCTAAAACCTCCAGTTGTTTGAACAGAAGTGGTCAGAGTGGCATAGATACAAATATCTCAAGGTCTTGCCCTGAGATCTTGTCCTCTTAAGACCACCTTTATAGCCTAAAATCCCATTTTGTCTTCTTAGCTTCATAAAATTGCTTGAAGCTCTGTTGGCTTCTCTGCCTCCCTGACCCCAGCCCAACACTGATGCCAAAAATCTCTTCGATAGGGAACAGATTCCATAGTTAGAGCAAATGTAAACTTTTCAGAACTCTGAGAGCCCAGGGTAACACACTAACTCTGGGGAATGGCAGCTGTCAGTTTGTTCCTTAAGAGCAGGATTGGGCACAGTATGGTATGGCAGAGGGAAAGAGGTGGAAAAGAGGAAACAGTCTGCAGATACTTTGGTTATGCCTCTGACAGTGTTTAGAAGGCAGAGGCGAGTGATCTTTCCACGGCTACAATAATCAGAGGGGCCTGGTGGCTTGAGAGTCTTTGTCTCCTACATGGACTGGAAGTCCTGCAGTAGATGGTGAACTGAGAGGGTGTGAACCAGTCCATTTTCTGATTATTTCACCCCGATGCTACTGTTTCCCAAGCTGCATTTGCAGCCCAGAGGAAGTCAGGTAGTAGGAAACATGACCCAATTTATGCTCCTTTGATCTTTGGGGTTTCACTAATAATGTGTTGGGGGCACTGCCCTTCTAGAAAAATTGGCTATTGGGGTGACTTGCTGGTTCAGTCAGTTAAGTATTTGCCTTGGGCTCGGCCATGATCCCGGGGTCCTGGGATTGAGCCCCACATGGAGCTCCCCACTTATCCAGGAGTCTGCTTCTCCCTTCCCCTCATTAATGCTCTCACTCTCTCTCTCAAATAAGTAAATAAATAAACAAATAAATAAATAAAATCTTTAAGAATTTTGGTTATGCTAAGCTTGGTGTGTTTTCCATGTATAAATTTTCTCTCCTCATCTGTTGTCTGTTTGCGTATGGTGTTCCTTAAATACATTAATTGGTGCCACTTTTAATTTAACTGTCACTGCTGTCTCATTTTTGGACAAGCTTATATTAAACCCACTTATGATGGAACAAAATAAAACCACCCAGCCATAGGGGCCTATTTTGGCAGGAGAGGAATGTAACAGGAATAAAATTTGTAGTCTTGTGGTGGGGAAAGAACTGGTAGGACTCATCAGTGACAGTTTGTGTGAAAAATTTGGAACACAGATTTGTAGATGTGGATTAAAAAAAATAAAATCCTCCAAAAAGCTATGGAAATAAGACAGGGAAGGTGGAAATATTGGAACAGCTACAACTTAGGATGGGCTGATACCGATTCCAGCTTTGTTTCAGCATTTATCATGGCATACTTATTTTATTTCATTTTTTGGAAAGATTTTATTTATTCATTTGAGAGAGAATGAGAGAGAGTGCCTTGCACAAGTGGCGGGGAGGGGCAGAGAGAGAGGGAGAAACAGGCTTCCTGCTCAGCAGGGGTCCAAGACAGGGCTCCCAGGACCCTGGGATCATGACCTGAGCCAAAGGCAGATGTGGAACGGACTGAGCCACCCAGGTGCCCTGACAGCGTACTTATTTTAGTAGACTTTGGTTGTGGTAGCGTTTCAGAAAGCATCTTCCACATGTGCTCCTTTCCACCTGAAAAGCCACAGCTGTTGAACAGCAATGGATCCCCAACTGGTGCAAGTGCCAATTTCAAGTGTCTTTTCAACCTGATAGAAATTGGCATTAACTAGTTGTATGATAGGGAATATTCTTACTAACTCCCATCTGTGTGACATTTAAAGACAGAGTAGCAAACCACTTTAAAGCTCTGCTATTCTGTCCTCTAAAGTTTATAAAATCAATGTTTTGGGATTTGGCAGCTGACTAACATTTAGGATATAATGAGGTCCTTTATTTCTCTATGAGCTTAGACTGATACCATCCTAGACCAGTCAGTTGGTCTCTCAGTCACGGTTCTCCCAGAGAAACAAAGACAGTGAGTGTGGGGGTTGGCATGTCTGACAGCCCTGGGATAGGCCACCAGGAGGAGCCACCCTGAAACCCTTGACCAGGAGCTGGTGTTGTGTCTGCAGGTGAAATTTCTTCTTCCCCCGAGAAATCTCAGTTTTGAGCTTCAGGCCTTCCACAGATTGGACGAGAGCCATTCCCATTATCAAGGGTAATCTGCTTTCTTTAAAGACTAAGTGTTAGATCTACAGAATACTTTCCCCCAGACTAGCGTTTGATCGAATAACTAGTTACTCTAGGCTTGTCACATTGTCACACAAGACTAACCATTCCCCTTGGTTGTGAGAAACTCTCTTCTGTTTTAAAAGGAATTTTCTGCAAGTCCCACTGAGTGTATCAAGTATCAGCTTTGTTATCCCCTGAGAGAGGCCTGGCCTGCATGGTCTGCTCTCCAGCCCCTAAACGGAGCCCTTCCTGGGGTGTAAGAGAAAGCATAGACCATGCTATTATGTTTCACGATTCCTGATGCTTTGATGGGAGGAGTGTGCTTAGGACATCAGACTTTAAGGCAGAACTTTCTTATTTTTCATGAAAGCTGCACAAAATGAATGTCCATCACCCTGCCTCTTTACCTTTCTTCTAGAGAATGGAGTGCGGGACAAGGCTTTTGAGGATTTGTAACCTGTGTTTAGTTCAACAGATACCGAAACGATAATGTCTCTTAGGTATGGATTCCTTATCTGCAGGTAATGCTTCCTTTTAGAACATACAGAATAAAATGTGCACTTGGCCAGTCATAGAAATGTTCACATTTGCTTCATATTTCTGAAAGCTGGAGTAATGTTAAGTGTGACACGTATAGCTTCTCTGGTTTGTTCACCAATTTTACACTTCTTAAGTATGTATTATGCTGGAATGTACAAAATGAATGTGACAAGAACAAAGGTGACATGCATCTGGTAGGAAAGAAACTTAGCTTGAATTTAGGTCTAGATTCTATTCATTGGCCACTCAATATGAACCCAGTAAAAGTGACACGCAAAGAGAAACAATGACCTAATTTATTTAAGTGTAGTTTGTCAAACGAGATTATAGAAATTCTCCTTCTTCCACCCAAAGCTTTCTGATCTTCTCATGTCTTGGGTAGCCTGCATGTCATGTCATGTAAATTAAACTGGCAAGTTCTGTTGCTGTGAATTTATGAAACACATGCTAACATGCTTTAATGTTTCCTGAGCATGAAAGATACTCCCTGGAAAACCCCTGGCTTTTTTACTAAGACCTCCAAATTCTATTAAGAGGTAAAGGAAAAGTTTTAATATTTTGACTTTTATTTTCACAATAAACTTATCATGAGAGAATTTTAAGAAAAAAAAAACAAGCAACTTTGCAATATTATTGATTGCGTGGATAAAAAACAATGCTGTCCACATTCTATGGAAATGGCAAGTGGCCAGCTGTCCCCAGTGCACATTCAGCCAGCGGACAGGAGCTGGACATGCTCTGAGAACTTTCCAGGGGCCCGAGGGCTGTGTTGCTGGTAGACTGGGGCATCCTTTTAACTTGGGGTGGTAAAACCCAGGGCTTAGAATCTGCTGCATGGAAAGGAAACTTTTTATCCTAGCCCTTTTCATCTTGATTGAGGATGAAATAGGAAGGAGAGTGTTTGTGTTTGAGCCTCTCACAACCATTTTCTTGGAAAGTGTTTTCTTAAAACATCACTTGAAACTGAAAATGCAAACTGTGGGTCTCAGTTCGCTTGTCCCTGGGTGGTCTTCAGAGACTGGGATAAGGCCGAGTGTTTCGGTGTTTGCCTGTGTGGGGATGAGTGAGATGTGGGCAAGGCTGGAGACATCATTTCTGAGAAACCTGGGTTTTTCTGCTTTCACCTCCTGCCTGGTTTCCTAGGCTGATTATTGCAGGTGGACACGTTGTGGCAGCTTGTGAGACCAAATTCTACATTTGTAAAGACATATTTTATTTATTTATTTATTTATAAATGTATATTATTTATTATAGTATTTATTTATTTTAAAGATTTTATTTCTTTATTTTAGAGAGAGAGAGAGGGTGGGGAGAGGCAGAAGGGGAAAGAGAGGAAGGATCTGAAGCAGATTGTCCTGAGCACCACTCCGACGTGGGGCTCAGTCCCACAACCTCGAGATCATGACCTGAGCTGAAGCCAAGAGTCAGATGCTTAACTCACTGAGTCCCCCAGGAGCCCCCCAAGTTCCATCTTTGCATGTGGCCTGGCAGGCATCAGTGTGTGTATTCAGTCTCTCATATTTTATTATATGTATAGATAAATATATATGTGTTGCCAGATAGATTTTGTATAATTTATATTTTATATAAAACGGCCAATTTACGTTTTATATAAACATAAAGTTGTTTAAAGATGAAAGGGCAACCAAAAAATGAAAAAAAGAAAATAGGCCAGTGAAGGGAAAAATGTTCCCTTCTCTTAAGCTTTATCTTAATACAGTAGTGGTTCCCAAACCTATCCGTGCACACCGTTGCCCTGTTAAAAGTAGACGTTTATTAGGCTGAAATGGGAAGGCTGTTCCCATTTCTATAGGAACATATTTTTTTAACAAGAAGAGCTTCTCCATCCCTGTTCCACTTCCCCTGCGTACCTCCTCCTGACGGATCGTGATCTACCTCGCCTGAGGTGTTTGATGAGGGCGTGGATGAACCTGGCTTGGTTAGCAATGGAACTGGGCACACGCAGCAACATGGCAAGCTGGCCAGGAGCACCAGGATCGATCCTCTCCATCCCCCACCCCAAGGGCTCTCCTTGGGGAAGTTAAAGGTCAAAAATACCAGGAGATGTGGGGGGGTAGGGGCAAAGGAGTCAACACACAACAGAGCTACTGCGGGCTCCTTGTATGTGCTCAGGGCCACTGCCCGGTGTCTTTTCTTTGTAACCCCAAAGAGTCAAACTAACACGTGACCCCTTAAGAAATAAATTTATATTTAAATTTCTGAAAAATATTTTATAAGATAAACAGATAAGTCAAGATAAGAGGTCTACTCTTGGTTTGTGTCACTAGTTATAAAGATATATTTATTGGCAATTTTCCCCTGTGCAGCTTTCTGAAAAAGGTACTGGAAACATATATTAAAATTAACGTCAGAAAGGCCTATTTCTCCCTTCTCGATAATTCAGAAGTGGCTTTGTATGTGTTAGGCTCCTCAAGTTTCATATGCTTTCAGGTGTGCTCAGACTGGACCTGGTCACTGGTCCTGTAAGACCTCTAAATATCCTTCTTAAATTGAAGTTTAAGGTGACTGTCCTTTGTTATAAAGCCTTCCAGCTGCTACTTCCCCTGGACTGTGTTACCCTCTCGTCTCCCGAAACAATCAGAAAAGAAAACAAAATCAAGGTCATGGATTGAATGCCTGTTGGAGAGTCAGTTTGTGTTGTTTCTGTACTTTATTCAATTTATTCAAAGTAAAAACCAAACCATTCCACCCATTTCTCTCACCCCTGGCCTCTGACAACCCACCAATCTGTCCTATCTATAAGCCTGTTTGTTTGTTTTCTTTTTGTTTTTAAGTTTAATCTATAAGAGAGATTACATAGTATTAATCTTTCTTCGTCTGACTTATTTCATTTGGTGTAATGTCCTTGAAGGCCCTCTGTATGTCACAAATGGCAAGATTTCTTTCTTTTTTTTATGGCTGGATAACATTCCTTTGTATAGACAGATAGATGGATACACAGATAGATAGATAGATATAGACATATAGACTAGATATAGAACTAGATATATCACAGTTTTTTGATCCATTCACCCATTGATGGGCACTTGGGTTGCTTTCATATCTTGGCTAATTGTAAATAATGCTGCAATGAACATGGGGGTTCATAAATCCTTTTGAGTTAATGTTTTTGTTTTCTTTGAATAAATACCCAGAAGTGGATAAATATTCCATAAGTGGAATTACTGGGTCATATGATAGTTCCATTTTTAATTTTTTAAGGAACTTCCATACATATTTTCCACCCTGGCTACACCCTTTTGCATTTCCACCAGCAGCACAAAAGGGTTCCCTTTTCTCCATATTCTCACCAACATTTGTTTCTTGTGTTTTTGATTTTAGCCATTCTGACAGGTATGAGGTGATATCTCATTGTAGTTTTGATTTGCATTTCCCTGGTGTTGAGTGATGTCGAGCATCTTTTCATGTACTTGTTGGCCATCTCTATTCTTTGGGAAAATGTCTATTCAGATCCTCTGCCCATTTTTTAATTGGATACACACACACATATGTATATATGTGTTGCTATTGAATTATATGACTTTTTAAGGTATTTTGAATATTAGCTCCATATCAGATATATGATTTATAAGTATTTTCTCCAATTCAGACCATTGTCTTTTCATTTTTTGGATGGTGCCTTTTTGCCTTATAGTTTGATATAGTCCTACTTTTTTATTTTTGCTTCTGTTGCTTGTGCATGTAGTGTCAGATTCAAACAATGATTCACCGAGACCTATGTCAAGGAGACACTGGCTATGTTTTCTTCTAGGAGTTTAATGCTTCAGATTTCACATTCAAGGCTCTAATCTATTTTGAGTTCAGTTTTGTGTATGGCATAAGATAGTGGTTCAGGCTTTTGCACGTGATTTAGTGAAGAGACTGACCTTTCCCCATTGTATATTCTTGGCTCCCTCCGTCTTTCCCTTCCTACTTGATTTTAGTGACCACCATTTTAGGAGATCTTAGTTGGTTTATTAAAGGTGCATGTGATTAAAATTCCACTGGGGGGCCTTGTTATTTTGATGCAAATCTGTATTTCACTAGCTGAAAGATGTTGCTCCCAGGCAAAAAGGAGGGAGGTGGAGAGGTGTTGCCCAGTTCCAAGTAGAACTGTGAACGGCAGCTGGAGAGGACTTGGGAAAGCAGGAAACAGGCACCTTGGTCAATGCAGGTATTACCAGCAGGGAGCCAGCTGACCCAAGAAGATGGAAACAGAGGACGGAGAGCCACAGGTATCCTGTGTCTATACCTCACCAAAGTCGTCTTTGTAAATGAAAAATTCTTCGGCATTGGATCCAAAAGAAGTTCTGGATTTACACATAAATTACCTCTTGTCCATACCCAGGGGGCACACTCCTATGCCCCTGGTGAGATACTTATTTTCTGGGGCATCATTTGTTTATTGAGCAGCCTGAAACATACATATTTATCTCTTGGCACTTTAAAATTCATTCCTGAAGTCTCTTTTGGTCTATTCAAATATAGGCAATGGGACTCTGTTTTTTCTCTCCTTGGTCCTAAATCTGAAGGGGGTGACTCGCTCCTGCCTCTAGCATAACTGACAACGAAAACATCCTCATTCATGTGACATTTCCATCTCCTGGGCAGTGGGGCCACGTGTGTTTGCCTGTGTGACAACTCACCTCTTCCCACAGATTTGAGGGCTTCCGGACTCCTGCGAATGGGTGGCTGGACTTTTGTTTTGGGTGGTTGGCACTCTTTTCTATCTAAAATGATCCATTGCCACCTCCTGTGCTCTCCATAGGGGGTGGGGGCTCGCACTCTTTCCTTCTATCTTGTCAACATATTCAATCGAAGCGTCTTTTTGAACCTAGAAATGAAAAGTGTGTTGGCCTCAAAAAAACGAAGACCCAGGGCTGCAAGTCTCCTGTGGGCCTTCTTCAGCCTGAAATATCTTCTAAGCCCCAGTCACTCATGCCACAGGTCAGTCCTGCTTCTTGGTGCTCCGCAGACATTTGATTTACATGGAAGCCGTGATGATGGCGCTGAAGTCAGAAAAGCACTCACTCAGAAAAATTTAAGAGCAAAAAAGAATGAGAGCCACCTGCTTGGACAGACTATGTGGTGTCCTTCAGCCGTATGGCAGTCTCATAACATCACGTGGGCAGAACACCCTCTCTGGGAGAGACCTGAACACTTCCCACTATATTTCGGGCGCTCCTCTAGGGAGTCCCTGCATACCCAAATGTGAGAAATGCCATTCAGGCCAGGTGCCCAGAGACAATTTAGCCCAGTGATTAACCCGTTTTACTTTGGCTCAAAAGATCCCATTTCTGTAGGGAAGAGCCCGGTTATGTCTACTCTGTTCAATTCTCATTTTGAAGTGTGATGTCACTGGATTGTATCTCCTTGGACAGACCAAGAGTTTTATAATTCCCTTCTATCCTGGGCTGTAGTTTCCAAAAAAGCAACTAAAATGTGCAAAAGAACTCTGTAGTTTTCTCCATTACCCTGCCTTTGTATGCATTCGAAGTGTTAACCCTTCCCCGCTGCCACCATGTTTGTGGCAAGGACACTAGCTGCTTTCTGGAAGTGGTTTTGCTTCACTGATAAGACCCAGTGTCTTGAGCTCTGGCTCTGCTTCTCCTATGCTTATGGACACATTTACTGGCATCTCAGTGAATTATCACCATCTTTTGAGAACCTGAGGCAAATAAAAGGCAATCTTCTTCGATTCATAGTCTTGGTTCTGACCCTAGAAAACGGTGTCTTCTTGAAGAATTGCACTGGATTACTCTCAGGGGTTAGCTACCAGGTTTATGTTTTATAACTCTTTGTCGCTTCTTGGCCACAGCGGTCAGGATGGATCCTTCTGAGTATCTGTCTGCTTTGTTTTTTACCCTGCAGTCCCCCAATGTCACTTTCCTTTCCCTGAAGTGGAGTGGGAAAGAAGAAACCGGCCTTCAGTTGGAAGTGGACAGTGCATGGCTTGGTGCTGGGAATCAGGGCTCTCTCTCCACCTCTCCCGCCTCATCCACACTGGTAGTCAACAGAAATTCCTACCAGACAGGACTTTGAGCAGACTAATTGGTGATCTAGACGAACGTCTTAATGCGGGATTCGTTTGCTCTCCGTGGTCAATTCTGGTACACATTCTAAAAGCCCCTAGAAAGGAAATTAATTGCCTACTTTTCCTGTGATGTTAATGGTGTTCCCTTGGGCTTTCAGCAGCAACTTTCAAAGGAGAATGTGATTCGGTCCATAGTTCTGTTTATTTTTGGTTTCCCAGTGTCTGGACTTCCTTATTAAAGGCTGTCAACCAGGGGTTAGAACCACAAAGATTTAGCACCATGTTTTCGAAAAAAAGAAAGTAAGACTTGGGGTTAGTGAAAGTTACAAATCTTTGAATCTCCCTGTAGGCCTCCCGTACAGACACTTGTTTTGCCTTCGTCTCTTGCCTGGGTGCGCCGGGCCTTTGCAGACCACCTCGACCAGAGGAAAAATAAAGTCAACATTACCAATGGTGACTGTCATAACCAGCAAACCTCCCCCACCTTTTTTTCCTACCAGACAAACCTCTCCCCCCCCACCTTTAAATTTTGTCTGATTGGACATTTTGAATCACCCCAGAAGGTAGAATACCGTTTTTGTTGAAGTCACCGGGTGAGTGTCTTCTACTTAACTTTGTCTGGAAAAAGCCCCAGACATCCCCTTCTCATTTGCCTCTGGCCTAGGAAAATGCTGCTCCTCTTGGCCTTCTCAGGTCTTGACTCTAAAGCAAATGTGGCTTGTGTGGCCCCAAACATGGAGAACATCCAGTATGGAACCTAACAGCTTAGCCAGGATACCCGAATATGGTGGAGGTAAGCTTGCATGTCCCAAATAGTCCGGAGACCTGGTCTAGGTGGCCTGGTCATCTGTATTGGGCCTCCCCAAACTTTACATTTCACATGAAATGAAAAGACTCCAAATCCTGAAGCTATTAGTCGCACAGTAAATGAAAGAGATTCTTTTTTTTTTTTTTTAAAGATCTTATTTATTTATTTGACAGAGAGAGATCACAAGTAAGCTGAGAGGCAGGCAGAGAGAGAGAGGGAAGCAGGCTCCCTGCTGAGCAGAGAGCCCGATGCGGGACTCGATCCCAGGATCCTGGGATCATGACCTGAGCCGAAGGCAGAGGCTTAACCCACTGAGCCACCCAGGCGCCCCAGTGAAAAAGATTCTTGGAGGAGGAGACGGTTGAAGTGTCAGAGGCAGACCTGTCATAACAGAAGTATCTTGTCCTCATTGCTTTACTTAATGGACAGGGCGGGTTCCAGCACTTGGATAGAATTCTTAGGCTACTTCTCTGTCTTTATATTTCAGAATAGTCACCATCCACTTTTTTCCAAGACTCGGTTCTGACACTTCTCTTTTCCTATATGCCCAGTTTCTTCTTTTTAAAAATGTTCTTTCCCTCATAGCATAGAAGCAGGTTTAAAACCTCTGATTTTGAAAAACAAATTCCTCCCTTGACCATCCCTGTCTTCCTCTCATTGACAATTCCTTCTCTTGCTCCAGATCTGTGCGTCCCAAACTTTGGTGGCCCCAGAATCATCTAGAGAGTTTGTCAAAGCAGATTCTGGGCCTTCCTCCCCAGAGTTTCTGATTCAGTAGTTTTGGAATAGGGCCCGAGAATGTGCATTTCTGACAAGTGTCCAGGTGACCCCGATGGCTGGGGACCGCCCCCCGCCCCTGCTACTACCACTGACATCCATGCGTCAAATCCATGGGTCACCCAGCCACGTCCCTCTCTTTCCTCACTTGGCTTCCAAGATTTCCCTCTCTCCCTACTTTCTCCTTTCTCTCCGCTTCCTCCTTTTGAGTTGTGTTTCCAGTAAGCTCTCCTGCCAGCCATGCGTTTGAGCCTTCCTCAGGGCGCTGTCTTTGCCTCCTTCTCTTCTCATTCTGTATCCTTCTTGGGAGGACACACCCATGTTTACAGCTTATAGTTAGCGTGCCACTAGCCCCAAATTGAGTCCTCTGCCACAGGCCTCTCTTCTAGCTCCACATCTGCACATCCACAGACTCTTGAAGTTAAATATGTCTCCAGATGGACTTATTATATTTACTCCCGTCTCTCCCTCTTGTTTTTCGTTTCTCCTTAAGTGGCACCCATGTCCCCCAAGCCAGGACTCTGTGTGCCATTCTTATTTTTTGTCCTTTATCTTGATGTCTAATTCATCATCAGCATATCTCTTATATCCTCCTTTCATTTTCCATCGCTAATGCTTTAGTTCACTACTATTGGCCAACGTTCCTGAAACAGCCTCCTAACTGTTGACTCTTTCCAGGCTGGGGAGAAGGGTCGCTCATGGAATCCAAGAAGCAAAGGCATAGAAAGTAGCTTTCTGGTGACTTTAGGAGACTTTGTACGCTGGGACTACACGTTTCACTCACACATGTGGCACTTTGCTGTGCTGGAAGCTCTGGTATTGTCCCTCGATGCTCCATCATTTGAAACAACGAGCGTCACACGTCTGGAGCATGTATAACATGGCTGTTCATTTGCGACACAGCTATAATTTTTCTTTAGCCCAATGTATGCAAAATTCTGCACTGTTTTTCTTGGCTTGGTGGTTGCTATACTCTATTTTTTCCCCCATAAAGTACCACAGCTGAGGGAGAATTGGGTAACAGGATTCTCCCCATTTTGGATTCAGTATTAAGAAAGGACTTTTATTTATTTTTTAAAAGATTTTATTCATTTATTCATTTGAGAGGAGTGGGGGGAGGAGCAGAGGAAGAGGGACAAGCAGACTCCACACTGAGCGGGACTCGATTCCACGACCCTGAGATTATAATGCAAGCTGAAATCAGGAATTGGATGCCCAACCAACTGAACCATCCAGGCACCCTGGAAAGGACTTTAAATACAACCATGTGGGTGCCATGATTTCTTAGCCCCATTTCACAGATGAGACTGATACTCTTCAGAAGGTAATAAAATTAGAAAACAGTAGAGCTACAGATACAAACAGGGGCTGTAACCAAGTAACCAAGCATGTTGTGGAAAATGAGAAATATCTAGCTCCTTCTGGATAGAATTTGCAGAGTGTAGTTTATTGTTCCATTGAAGTGCTGTAAATTTTAATAAACTCAGACATCCCTATGGTAAAGCACCTATGAAAGAAGTACTAAAACCAAATATCATGTGGTGACCCATTTCTATAATCGATTTTGTTCGGTGTGTGTGTTTCTCTAAAAATGGAAAACTTTTTACTTAGAAATAAATATATTTAAATATATTTATGTAAATATAAATAAATTACAGCTTCTCAGAAACTTGCAAAGGTAGTAAAGAGATTCTGGGTACTCTTCACCCAGTTTCTCCCAACGGTTACTTCTTCCATAACTATCGGACAGTGTCAGAGGCAGCAACTGACACTGGTACAAGACGTGTGTGTACAGATCTTTGTCATTTTGTCACCAGGGTAGGTTCATGTAACCACCAGTGTAATGAAGATACAGAACCATTCCATCACCACAAACATGGCTTTCATGCCACCCTTTTGTAATCACTTCTCACCCTCACACCATTCTTTTTTTTTTTTTTAAGATTTTTATTTCTTTATTTGACAGAGACACAGCGAGAGAGGGAACAGAAGCAGGGGGAGTGGGAGAGGGAGAAGCAGGCTTCCTGCTGAGCAGGGAGCCTGATGCAGGGCTTGATCCCAGGACCCTAGGATCATGACCTGAGCAGAAGGCAGACATTTAATGACTGAGCCACCCAGGCGCCACCCCCCCACACAAAAAATACACACACCATTCTTAACCCCTGGCAACCACAAATCTGTTTTCTCTCTTTGTAAGTTTGTCGTCTTGGGAATGGGTGATAATGGAAGTCTGGGCTCTTGCTTGGCCTTTGCTGATGGAAGAGAGCGGGGACCATATTTTTTGTGTGTGGTGTTTGGCTGGGGTAGAGTGGTTCTTGTCTCAACTTTTTCTATCTTGCTAGGTTGTCTTTTCCCCAGTCCTTCCAAAAGAGGGATCAGACTTTTCTTGGGGATTTATGGTCTATACTTTTTTTGTTGTTGTTTCTGGGTTGCTGGCTTCTCCAGTACCCTGTCTGGGATATGTAAGGCAAAAAGAAAACCCAAGGACCTCAACATCATGTTGTCCTCAAGTCCCAAGGCCCCTAGTCCGTTTCCTCTTCTCTTCTCCATCTTTCAGAGTCTTCTTAGGTTTGCTTTATAGACAAAGTTTAGGGTTTTTAGCAGTACTTCAACTTCATTTCCTTAGATAAGATGTGGTTGTGCTTTCTTGGGTATGTTCCCCCAAAGTGTACTAATTATGAGCAAGTGTGAAAACACAGGACCACTTCTCCAGGCTTCAGAACATTCTTAGCATCTATTTCCGAGTGCCCTACATGCATTTAAACTCAACAAGTTGCCTTCCAGTTCCTTCTTGAGTCTTCACTGTGGAAACTGGTGATCTTACCATTGACTCAGTCATCTGAGCCTAAAATCTGGAAGTTGGTTTAGACACTTCCTCATACACAGGATCATTCATCATGTCTGACTGATTTGACTTCTTAAGTATCTTCTGACCTTAACATCTTCTGTCTGTTTCCTTGTTCTTTATTTGAGACTTCATCATCTCTTGCCTGGGCTGTGCCATAACTTCCTCCATGTCTCTGTGTCTCCACTTTGGTCCTTCTGAGAGTTAATATAATACTTGGTATAAATGAGTCTCAGCTTTGGTGGTTCCCTTAAAATATTCTTTCCATATATCAAGAGAATTATTAGGGAATAGTTTTATTTTCTCTAAGGTAACTAAGCCCAAACTCATTTCATCTATCTGTAGAGCTTCAGTTTCAGGGCCATGTAATGGCCTGCGACTCTCTTATCAAGTCTACCATTTGGGCATGGACTTGGATTTCTCCTTGTCCAGATCAGGTTTATAAATCAGGTCCATACCATGATTAAGCACTTTTCAACTATATGACCATTGTAGGTGCATCTATCTTTGTCCATCAATCATACGGAGAGAAGTTCTGCCTGTTTCCCTAGAACAAAGACCCTGCGCTGAGAGCATGCCTGATGTTTGCAGAATAACAGGGGTGGCAGTTGTGGCTAAGGGTGAGTTGTAGGAGGAGATGTAATGTGCCTGTGGACAGACATGGAAGGCCTAGGTAAAGGCAGGGAGGGTAGTTAGTATAAAGGTTTCACTTGTCAAAATCTAAAACGTGGAATATACTTAATATCATTTGCTTGTGGATCAAGTTTTTACTTCTTACAAATTCTTTTTTTTTTTTTTTTAAAGATTTATTTACTTATTTGACAGACAGAGGTCACAAGTAGGCAGAGAGGCAGGCAGAGACAGAGAGAGAGGGAAGCAGGCTCCCTGCTGAGCAGAGAGCCCGATGTGGGGCTCGATCCCAGGACCCTGGGATCATGACCTGAGCCGAAGGCAGAGGCTTTAACCCACTGAGCCACCCAGGCGCCCCTACTTCTTACAAATTATTAATTACACGTTAGTTCATCTACTGAAAAATCCAAAATATTTTTTCACTTTTGATTTTGGCAATGGCCTACTCAGCCTATAACTCTCTTCTTGACTGTGGAATTCATTATGCATCAATTGCATAATTGCAATGTGCAATTCATAATGCATCAATTCAATATTTACTGCCGCATTTAAAAACAAACATGGGAAGTGATTTCTGGTGAGTTCCTCTTCAGATTATATGCTAATGTTTTTAAGAATTTCCTACTTTGGTATGAAGAGAAGTAAGTAAAAATTTATTTATTTAAATGACCTGAGTGGAGCGGCGGTCAAGATGGCGGAGAAGTAGCAGCTGAGACGACATCAGGTAGCAGGAGATCACTAGATAGCTTATCAAACCATTGCGAACACCTACAAATCCAACGGGAGATCGAAGAGAGGAAGAACAGCAATTCTGGAAACAGAAAATCGGCCACTTTCTGGAAGGTAGGACCGACGGAGAAGTGAATCAAAAGCGACGGGAGGATAGACCGCGGGGGAGGGGCGGCTCCCGGCCAGCGGCGGAGCCACAGAGCACTAAATCGGGACTTTTAAAAGTCTGCTCCACGGAGGGACATCGCTCCAGAGGCTACACCGGGGTGAAGCCCACGCTGGGTCAGCGTGGCCCCAGGTCCCGCAGGGTCACAGAAGGTTCGGGGGTGCCTGAGTGTCGCAGAGCTAGCAGGTATCAGAGGTGGAGAAGCCAACTACCGAGACAGAGCCGAGCAGTGAGCTCTCAGCTTGGGGTCACCTTGAACCGGTCGCAGGCTGGGTGAGCTCGGAGCACGGCCGGAGGCAAGGGAGATGGGAGTAGCCGGGGCTTTTCTCTGAGGAGTGGAGCCCCGAATCTCAGCTCTTCCGGCCGGAGACTAGGAGGCCGCCATGTTCATTCCCGTCCTCCGGACTCTACGGAAAGCGCTCGGGGAACAAAAGCTCCCGAAAGCGAAACCGAGCGGATTACTCAGCCCGGCCTCTGGGAAGGGCGGTGCAGCTCTGCCTCGGGCAAAGACACTTGAGAATCACTACAACAGGCCCCTCCCCCAGAAGATCAAAGGAAATCCAGCCAAGACCAACTTCACTTAACAAGGAGAGCAGCGGAACTCCAGAGGAGAAGAAATCAAAGCGTGGAATTCATGGCTTTCTCCCCATGATTCTTTAGTCTTGAAGTTAATTCACTTTTTCCTTTAAAGGGCATTTTCCTAGGGTCTTTGCCACCCTTTTAGTATTTTATTTGCTCCTTCATATAATCTTATCTGGAAAAAATGACAAGGCGGAAAAACTCACCACAAAAAAAAGAACAAGAGACAGTACCAAAGGCTAGGGACCTAATCAATACAGACATTGGGAATATCAGATCTAGAGTTCAGAATGACGATTCTCAAGGTTCTAGCCGGGCTTGAAAAAGGCAGAGAAGATATTAGAGAAACCCTCTCTGGAGATATAAAAGCCCTTTCTGGAGAAATAAAAGAACTAAAATCTAACCAAGTTGAAATTTAAAAAGCTATTAGTGAGGTGCAATAAAAAATGGAGGCTCTTACTGCTAGGACAAATGAGGCAGAAGAAAGAATTAGTGATATAGAAGACCAAATGACAGAGAATAAAGAAGCTGAGCAAAAGAGGGACAAACAGCTACTGGACCACGAGGGGAGAATTCAAGAGATAAGTGACACCATAAGATGAAACAACATTAGAATAATTGGGATTCCAGAAGAAGAAGAAAGAGAGAGGGGAGCAGAAGGTATATTG